>CM044958.1:169565-174565 GCA_024516035.1 Bactericera cockerelli
GGCTAGTTAAGGAGGGGTCAACTCTATAAAAGAAAGTGCGCAAATGCCTCCTAACGGAGGTACACGCCCCTTATGGTGTTTTTAAACAATCGAAATTTTCATTTTACGGCTTACCTATTTGGGATATCACAATGTGGTAAAAAAATCACTCTCAATACTAAATAGCACCTTTCTTTTGGCACAAAATTTAACCCCATTCCAATGTCAGGGGCGGTCTCAGGAGGGTCAGATGGTAGAAAAAAGGTTCTAACTTTTTAGTTGTTGCTTGTAATTGAATTTGGTTTTCACCCTATTAAAACGTCTGTCATTGTCTACAAAAATGTTCTGAATAATTTTTTTCTCAAACCAACACAAACGCTTGAAAATCGAAATTGAAGGGCTTAAGCCGAAATAAGATTTACAGCAAATGTTCCACATGGGCTCCTCTGGCTTCAATGCAGACCTCCATACGCCATCGAAAAGATTGACGAACACGTTCAAATATTCCAGGTGTATTTCTTTGTTAAATAATGAATTGGCTGAAAATTCTTGTTCTAAAATTGTATGCTAGTTGCATAGTTTTCAAAACTTAATGCGGTTTTAAAATCTTCAATTTCAATTTTCAAGTGTTTGTGTTGGTTTGAGAAAAAAATTATTCAGAACATTTTTGTAGACAATGACAGACGTTTTAATAGGGTGAAAACCAAATTCAATTACAAGCAATGACTAAAAAGTTAGAATCTTTTTTCTACCATCTTACCCTCCTGAGACCGCCCCTGACATTGGAATGGTGTTAAATTTTGTGCCAAAAGAAAGGCGCTATCTAGTATTGAGAGTGATTTTTTTACCACATTGCGATATCCCAAATAGGTAAGCCGTAAAGTGAAAATTTCGATTGTTTAAAAACACCTTGAGGGGCGTGTACCTCCGTTAGGAGGCATTTGCGCACTTTCTTTTATAGAGTTGACCCCTCCTTAACTAGCCCATAAAATATGTGGTTAACGTTTGACGGTACTTTTCTGAATCACCCTGTATATATAAATACAAAAAATAAATAAATAAATTATTTCATACCTAGCTACGTCTTTAAAATTTAATGTTCGATAGTCACTACTTTTTTCATGGATAATGCGGTGGACTTCTAACATGACAGTGGTCGGTGATTCAAGTCCCGGTTTCAGCGTAGATTTAGAGAAGCGAGTTTTCGTAGTTGTGATATCACGAAAGTGATTAACACAAATACGACAACTTTGATGATTTAAATAATAATATACATATTATGTAGGTACTGACTGTTGGAATAATTTCAAATACACCCTCGGTCAAACTGACACATACATCATCTAATTTATTTACGTGTTTTTTGTGTTATTTCATATCACAAGTGGTTAGCGCGGAATTCTATGATATATTTTTGACTCAACTATTTAATTTAATGATATTTCCATTTTTATTAAAATAGTTCTACCATTCAGCTTTCTAATATTTTATTTATGAAACTTTAAATTCAATGTGAGAATGATCATTATTTGACCACAATGAAACGCCGCGTCGTACTGTTTATTTTTGACATTGGTAGGCTATTTCATTTTCATACCACCAAACCGTAAAAGTTAACACATAATATACATATTATGATTTTGGTTTCTATGGTGACTAATATAAATATAATATGTATGTAGGTAGTATTTGCCTCATGCAATTTATTTCACGTTTCAGGAACTGAAATTTACTATTTGAAACCATCAGGAATGTGGAAAAGTAAGTATTTCAAAAATACCTGGATCGATGGTATTTATTTGTTAATTAATGCATTACAAATTAACTTTAAAGTAAAACCTTCTAGTCGAATGCACGTCAAAATCATTATGTAATGGATTTTAATTCATTATTTGTTAATGGTTGTATCTTGTTTTGAAATTAACATTTTGTATGTGAATGATTAGATAATACATACATAATTATACCTATGTACTGACTGTCGGAATAATTTGAAATAGACCATGGGTTAAACTGACACATACATACATAATTAATGAACAGATGAGTATATTTGTGTTTTTTTATATCACAAGTGGTTATAGTGCAGAATTCCTTTTTATATTTAGCCGTGAGGGTACCCCTGTAGGTACTTTGAGTAGACCCCTTGTCTACTCATACTACTCAGAGCGTTCTGGTTGGTCTACTCATTTGTACAAGAAGAACATCAAGAGTTTGAACAAGAACGATGAAACAGTGACGGTTATTTCCCCTTCTGTTTTATAAAGACACGAAGATTTTGAAATTTTATTAAATTTAACAAGAGAGAGAAAGATCCTTGAGGAGGCCACAGAATACAGGAAGGAAATGTTGAAAAGACAAACAGAAAATGAATATTTTAAATAATATATGAATTCTTATGAAAATGTTGTTTTCTTCTCCTCATAATAAATATTTGCTTACTAAAAATAATGAAATTATCCTGAAAACTGTTTTTCCTTCTCCTTTATAATATATCCCAATTATCAAAGGGTAGCGCAGCATTATAGGACTTTTCCATAATATCTTTAATATCCTAATATCTTATTTTTTCCTTGGCGCTGCTAATAACATTAAATCAGCTACTCATTTATCCTCACGAGGTATGAGTGGACCCCGAACATCCAAGTACAGAGTAGGAAAAATCCTGCCCCGCTGGGAATCGAATCCAGGTCGCCGTGCGTGCAATGCCTAGCGCGCTAACTCACTCGACCACGGTGACTACTTCCTTCTCCTTTAATAATACATATTTGCACACTTAGAGCCGTATTCATGAACAGTAACAAAATTATCTGTTCATAATACGGTTGATAGTATTAAAAAAATAAATAAAGAATTAACAATTCTTCTTTTGCTCTGTCTTATCCCGCTCAAGCAGGGTCGACGTTGTTCAACCTCATGGTTGAGGTTGATTGGTTTTGGCACATTTTTTTACGGCTGGATGCCCTTCCTAACGCCAACGATTCTATTTGATTTAACGTCCTGGATTAGGACGGGGGTTTTACCCTCCATTCGCTGGGAATCGTACCAGCTACCCACATTAACCTCACCCAGCCTGGGTAGGGCCGGAAATGCCAGCCTCACGTGTTTGGATGGAACAGAATTTTCTTCGAAAAGTCTGACCCAGCCGGGAGTTGAACTCAGGAACTCTGGACTACGGGGAGTAGTCAGAACCGTTACGCCACGGAGGCTGGCGTTTTTTTAAAAATATTATTTTACTTTTTTTAACATAACATAAAATATAAAGAATTAACAATTCCGCCGACTTAATGATTAAGCTACTGAGTAATTTTGATCTTATTTCATATCATTCCTATCGCAGAAGCTAATTTATCAAATTTGTGTTAATGACTTTTGTAATGTCACAAGTACTCTAACTGAAGCTGTTAAATTTTTACCGAAAATAGGACTCAAAACACCGACCTCTAGGTGACAAGTTCGCCACCTTATCGATCAAACTTCTGAGGTCGGTGCTTTGTTAGATATAACATGAAGTTGTAGTCCGATAGTGGAATAGTGTACACTCAGTTTAACTCCAATCTAGTTTTTTTTTTAAATAAATTCGAGCCTACATCTCACCTGAGAAGAGTCCGTGCCTTGTTTTAATAATACATTCGAGCCTACATCTCACCTGACGAGAGTCTGTGCCCTGTTCTAATAATAAATTCGAGCCTACATCTCACCTGACAAGAGTCTGTGCCCTGTTCTAATAATAAATTCAAGCCTACATCTCACCTGACAAGAGTCCGTGCCCTGTTTTAATAATAAATCCGAGCCTACATCTCACCTGACGAGAGTCTGTGCCCTGTTCTAATAATAAATTCGAGCCTACATCTCACCTGACGAGAGTCTGTGCCCTGTTCTAATAATAAATTCGAGCCTACATCTCACCTGACAAGAGTGTGTGCCCTGTTCTAATAATAAATTCGAGCCTACATCTCACCTGACAAGAGTGTGTGCCCTGTTCTAATAATAAATTCGAGCCTACATCTCACCTGACGAGAGTCCGTGCCTTTTATTTATTTTTATTTAGAAACACTTTATTAGTAGAACATACAGACAAATTCAGACAAATAATGGGAAAAAGTAAATATAAAAATGACAATAATAATAATATAACACAAGAAAAAAAATAAATAAAATATATACATATGTCCTAACTAAAGGGCGGGGTTATTGCCTATGGCAATCTCTTCTAATAATAAATTCGAGCCTACATCTCACCTGACAGGAGTCCGTGCCGCCCTTGTACCCCCCCGCGCACAGGTTCGTATCGAAGATGTTCTGCGTGAACTGCTTTCGACAGTCGGGCAGCTTCCAGACCGGCACAGGTACCTCCATGAGGACGTCGCTCTTCTGACCGCCATAGGACAGGGTGCCCCAGCCTGAGTTGGGACGGAACAAATTTGTTTAGTGTCAGCAGTAGGAATGAGATCGAAGAAAGAGGAAAAAGAGAAAGATGAAGAAAAAGAAACACGTATTGTACCTAAATTAAATATTATTATCTAAATCGTAATATTTCAATGAATATAAAAATGGTTATTAAATAAATAAATGCATATAAAAAAATGTATTATGATTTTAGTGGTTAGCACAGTATTACGAGAATACTAATAACATCATTCGCCCATATTCCTCTTTTTTTTTCATTTTTTTTGTCATGTGTAAAAAATTTATGGGATTCTTTCTTTTGGTTCTTGTATATTTTTTATTTGTTTAATAAAAATATAACACATACAAAGGTATTTTTCCTAAGCTAAAGCTTTATATAATTATAATTTATTATCGCTGTTATATTCATACAAATAACCACTCATTTTTCCTCATAACCTATTAATGGACCCCAGAGAAACCTGGAGATAAGAGATCAATTTTTAGGTCAAATTTAGCTTTCTACAAGGACAAATAACGTACCTCTTTATAAGAAAAACATGGATATTGAGCGAAAAATCGGTTCGTTGAGTTCTGTACTATTCAGGCATATCTACTGTCCGCTTACATAT
>CM044958.1:179565-210248 GCA_024516035.1 Bactericera cockerelli
CATCGGTTTTTTGTTTTTAATTTTTATTTTTTATTTATTTTTTAGGCCACGCCCACTAAAGAGGTTAAAACAACCCAAAAAAGAGGCATATTGGTATAATAAAACGATTCAAAAAATATATATATATTTTGTACCTAAAAAAAAAAAAAAAAAAAAAAAGAGGAAAACAATATTTTTACTTTAAAATTATACTACTGGCCAAGCCCACAAAGGAGGTTTAAACAACCCATAAAAGAGGCACATTGTATATTTTTATTTTTATATTAATAATAAAAAAAAACACGCCCACAAAAGAGGTTTAAAATACCCATAAACAGTTCGAAGAGAGCGAAAAGAGGCAAAAAGGGGGTATTAATGTATAATTTTTCTTCTTTTTCCGTTATCTCATACATATTATTATAATTTTGTTTTATATGTTTCCTTCTCTTTAGCCAGCAACTTCAAAGAAAAGACAACTCACATGTTGTAGGATTCATAATTTTTCTTCTTTTTCCGTTATCTCATACATATTATTATAATTTTGTTTTATATGTTTCCTTCTCTTTAGCCAGCAACTTCAAAGAAAAGACAACTCACATGTTGTAGGATTCAGAAATAACTCTGCTGTTCTGTTTTTTTAGTTCTACCTTAAAACAAGAATATGGCATCTACAGGAAACAGTACGATTTCGACAGGAAATTTAAATTCATCAATGGAAATCTTAACAGGTAATGAAAGTATAAACAAGAAAAGAAAAGGCTTGCGGAAGGAAATGACTGATGCTGTAGAAAAAATGAGTGAAGCTGTCAAAGCCATGTGTCATGAAGTATTAAGTTACAGTAAAAGCAAATCTTCCATGAAGGAAATGGCTGAAAAATTAATGTCTTTGAATTCGAAACTCATGATAGATCTTATTGGTAAAAACCTGGTAGAAAGTTCTCTAGATGTTGTTGAGGAAATTAAAGAGATAAAAAAGGCAGATGATAAAGCATTCTGTGATAGATGTTCTGTAGCTATTGAGAAGAAAGAAGAGGAAATTCAGTCTATTCTAAAAATGATACAGAATGTGTCAAACCTAACAGATGATGAGTACAATAATATGTTAAACAAGAAGTGGCCTCTCAAAGCTTTTGTGAAAACAAATGTAATACAAGGAAACCCTTTGATCACAAAATGTAAAAATCTGATTATCTGTTATGAAAACAAAAATGAAAACACAACACTCATGAAAATTGTGAAAGAAAAATATCCAGAAGTAGAAGAAGTAATTGAAGAAGATATATCAGAGGATGGGAAAGTTCCATTCTTGGAGAGCAGTGTAAAAACTTCTAAGGGAACTCACAAAAAGAGAATATTCTTTGTAAAAGTCGAAGAATATAAGAAAATGCAGGATAGAATTAAAAACTGTAGACTACAGATGGAAGAAAGAGAGGGAATAAAAATAGCAATCGCAGTAACATCTGGGAAACGAGATAACATCAGGAAATCTGTGGAACTTGCTTTGTACGGCAGTGACGATGAAGTTGAATTTTTTGTTCCTAGAGGAGAAGTACAAATCAAGAGAGAAAGACAAAGAGAAGAAGCTGTTGTAATAGAGACTAACGCAACAACATACGCTGACACTTTAAGGAACATAAGAGCCGTAGTATCTCCAGATGATTTAGGTATCGAGGTAAAGAAGGTTAAAACAACAAAAGACAAAAGAGTGGTCATAGTCACCAAAGAAGGTCAAGCCGAAGTACTACAAAAAGAAATTGCAACGAAAATTACAGACATTGAAACAAAGATATCAGGTAGATACGAAACTACTCAAATTCTCATACTGGATATTGATGCGTCAATTAACAAGGAGGAAGCAGAAGATTTCATAAGAAAAGAAACAAAGGTATACAATTCAGAAATAGTACAATTTAGAACAGCAAAATCAGGAACACAAGTGGCAACCATCAGTATGCCATCAAACATAGCAGACCAAGTCCTTAAGAAAAATATGATTAAAATTGGATGGACATATTGCCGGATCAAACCTAAAATTGATATTCTGAGATGTTTTAACTGCCTAAATATGGGTCATCACTCAGCCATTTGTCCAGAAGAAAAAGGAACAAAGAAATGCTTGAATTGTGTTCGGACGGGTCATCTCATAAAAGAATGTAGTAACCCTAGTTTCTGCATCACATGCAAAAAAATAGGTCATAAGAGTGACTCAACAAACTGTCCTACACATAGAAGAAGACTACAAGAAGCCACCCAAAGATATTACCAAAAGATGAAAAACTCAAAAAATCAATATGAAGAAGAAAAAGATACAAACAAGAACAATGAAGAAGAGCATGAAGTAGAAAAGGATGAAGAGGACGAAGTTATAGATGAAAATGATTAAGTTCCTACAAATAAATTTGGGAAGATCACCGGCTGCTCATGATTTAGCAGAGGTAACCATAAAAAATAAAAATGTAGATATTATAGTGGCAAGCGAACCAAACAAGAGGTATTTAGATAAAGAGGGCTGGTTAAATGATGTAAAGAGGGATACAGCAGTGAAAGTCTTTAATAAAGAAATGAAAATATATGACTGGGGAAAGGGTGAAGGATACGTGTGGATCGGAGTGAAGAATGTGCAGGTTTTTAGCTGCTACATATCACCAAATGTGCATCTTGATGATTTTTTAAAGTTTCTAGATGGTATTAAAGCAGAAATCAGAATATCCGAGTACAACCATATTCTAGTTGGCGGAGACGTGAACGCAAAATCATACCTCTGGGGATCCAGAATAGAAGATGAAAGAGGAAGAATACTATCAGAATGGATCACAGAAATGAATATGGATGTATTAAATCAAGGATGTGAGCCAACATTTGTAAGGGGACAGAGTAACTCTGTAATAGACATTACAATGTGCTCCAGAAACCTAACAAGGAAAATAACAAACTGGAAAGTATCAGTAGAAGAGAATATGAGCGATCATCAGTACATTTTTTATGATTTAAGCATACATGATGCAGCTATAACAATGAATGATATAAGAGAAAACAGTTGGAGGTATAACGAAAAAAAGAGAGAATTATTCAAAGAAGAACTCAGTAAAGAAATAGACAATATTAAAGAAAAAGGAAATACAGGAGTAGAAGAATGTATCAAATTGTTACAGAAAATGTGTGTAAAGATTTTCGGAACAAGGAAAGGTAGAGATGGAAGACTCCCGGCTTATTGGTGGAATGAAGAAATTTCAAACAGAAGAAAAATATGCCATGCACAGAAGAGAAGATTGACAAGAATCAATAAGAGACAATCAAGTACAGATCAAGAAAAAGAAGATGCAAGGAAGAGATATTATGAAATGAAAGATACATTAAGACGAGAGATAGACAAATCTAAGAAGAAAAAATGGACGGAACTATGTTCAGAACTTAACCAAAATGTATGGGGAAGTGCTTACAGGATTGTATGTAAGAAACTGAAACTGTTCCCCACTATAGCCCTAAAAACAGAAGATAAGATTGAAATTGCGAATGAACTTTTCCCAACAGACAATGTAGAAAAATGGCAAAGAATAACAGTAAATGCAGAAGAAACACCAAAGTTCACCATGGAAGAAGTATTTGAAGCCACACAAAATCTTAAAAACAAAAAGGCTCCTGGTAAAGATGGACTTGGAGGCGAAATAATAAAAATTCTTTTTGAAACTGCCCCAGATCTTTGCACAAGTCTCTTCAATGATTTGCTTCTAGTTGGAGAATTTCCGAAAACCTGGAAAAATGCCAAACTGGTACTTTTGGAGAAAGGTAAGAAGAACGAAGCAGATAAAATGACTTATAGACCTATATGTCTTTTAAATGTTATCGGAAAAATGATGGAACACCTAATTAAAAAAAGAATGAATGCAGAAATTAAAGAAAAAGGAGACTTATCCATTCATCAATATGGATTTAGAGAAGGCAAGTCAACTATTGATGCAATGGAAGAAGTCATGAAGCTGGCAAAAGAAGCTAAAAATGAAAAAAAGTTGTGTGCAATGGTACTTATTGACGTGAAAAATGCCTTCAATTCCATACCATGGAAAGGTATCATCGAAGAAGTGAAGAAGAAAAATATTTCTGGATATCTCATAAATATACTCTGCAGTTATCTAGAAGACAGAAAACTTATTATAGATGAAGAAGAAGGAGCAATTATGGATTTATCATGTGGAGTTCCACAAGGGTCGGTACTCGGACCTCTTCTTTGGAACCTGTACTATGACCCCCTGTTGAAAATAGATATACCTGCACAGTCAAAGCTGATAGCATATGCTGACGATGTTGTTGTGATAACAAAAGGAAAAGATAGAGAAGAATTAGAGGCAACAATAAACTTAACCTTGGAGAAAATTACAAAGTGGATGAATGATCATAAACTGAAGATAGCACCACACAAAACAGAAATGGTATTGTTAATAAGTAAAAGATCGTGCAAAGAAATCATTATAAAAATAGATAGTATGGAAATAAAATCACAGAAATCAGCAAGGTATTTAGGAGTATATTTTGAAAAAGATTTGAAGATGGCAGACCATATTAAAAAAGCCGTAGAGAAGGCTGGAAGAACCGCAGCAAACTTAACAAGGATAATGCCAAACCTAAAGGGCCCTGACAATGAGAAAAGAAACATATTAAGTACTGTTGTGTACTCAGCCTTATTTTACGCAGTACCAGTATGGGGGAAAATAATAAAATGGAAAAAGTATATAAATATGTTGGAGACCGTCCAGAGAAAAGTAATGCTAAGACTCGCTAGAGCCTACAGGACATCTTCTACAATCGCACTTCAAGTTATATCGAAGTCATTACCAATAGAATTGATGGTAGAAGAACGAATGAGAATATTTGAAATGAGAAAAGAAGTACAAGATAAAAATGAGAGAAGAACCAAAGAAGAAGATATCAGAAGGGAATTAATGGATAGATGGCAAGAAAAATGGGACAATGAAACACACAAAGGACAATGGACCAAGAAATTAATAGGAAATATCAGTGAATGGTACGAAAGAAAGCATGGACAGGTTACATATGAAATGACACAATTCCTGACAGGACATGGACACTTCGGTTCATACCAGAAAAAGATTAAAAAAAGAAGAACTGAAAGATGTGTTTATTGCGGAGATCCAAAAGATAACGCTGAGCACACTATTTTCAAGTGTGTTCGCTTTGGAAGAGAAAAAGAAGAATGCGAATCGAAAATACAATGTCAATTAACACCCGACAACATAATCAAAGAGATGATGAAAAGTAAGACAAACTGGGAAGATATTGCTAAATACATAAAGACAGTCATTAACGAGAAAGAAAAAGATGACAGAAGGACCCCATAAAAATGAGAGGTTGTAACAAACATACCTGAAGTAATGTACAAAACGGTTCCGGGTATGTTTGTGGTGATGGAGAGGAGGTTTTTAGCGGGTATGGCGCACTGTTTCCAGCGCTGGAACCCCGCACTTCGTCTTGAACAATAGAAGATTTTACCTCCTCTCACAAGAAAAAAAAAAAAAAAAAAAAAAAAAAAAAAAAAAAAAATCAATCATCATCACCATCATCATCATCATCATCATCATCTCATCATCATCATCATCATCATCATCACATCACCATCATCATCATCATCCACCACATCCCACCATCATCACTCATCATCATCATCATCATCATCATCATCATCATCATCATCACCATCACATCATCATCACATCATCATCATCATCCATCATCATCATCATCATCATCCATCATCATCATCATCATCATCATCATCACATCATCATCACATCATCATCATCATCATCATCATCATCATCACCCATCATCATCATCATCATCCACATCATCATCATCATCATCATCATCATCATCATCATCATCATCATCATCATCATCATCACCATCATCATCACCATCACCACCATCATCATCATCATCATCATCATCATCATCATCATCATCTCATCATCATCATCCATCATCATCACCATCACACATCATCATCATCATCATCATCATCATCATCATCATCATCTCATCATCATCATCATCATCATCATCATCATCATCATCATCATCATCATCATCATCATCATCATCATCATCATCATCATCATCATCATCATCATCATCATCATCATCATCACCATCTTCGTCATCATCATCATCATCATCATCATCTCATCATCATCTCATCACTCATCATCATCTCATCATCATCATCATCATCATCATCATCATCATCATCATCATCATCACATCGAGAGTATCGACCTTGACCGTCGTGAGAGTAAGATCGTTCCAAATGACGAGCGTAAAATTGTTTTCTAAAAATAATTAAATAAAGTGTTAGAAGTCAAAGAATTTTTTTGTGAAGTTGAATTAATTGAAGTAAATTAAATGTACTTTTAATTGAGTGATTTGTTTCAAAACTATATCGAATTGATATCTTAAAATAATACGTTTGTGATTTCTTAGCTAAGTGAAGTGCCTATCTCAGTGAACAAATGTGATCAGGATACAAATAAAATATCAAGGCTGGATGTACTGTAAGTGGATTTAAAGCTATAGAAGATCTAAAACGTAAGTCTTTTTGTATTCTTTCAAGAAAGGAACAATGAATTATCCTTTTTTCTAAAGCTATTTAAAAGTTTTGAACAGTTAACCTGTGAAATACGGAACCGCATGTTTCACAAAGAAACCTATTAAAGAAGTAATTATTTCGACAGTATATGTCTATAAAATATGTAAAATAGCCTGAAATTAGTTCAAAGCATAAAAGCCGTGTAAATAATCAAAATTATAATTAAATACATAATTATTGAACTAATTGCATCAATGTAATAAAATTCTTTTTCAAGAATTCTATAGATCGTAAACAAATAGACATTAGACAGTCCGCCAAATCGTATTTTTCATCAGAAATGTAAACAAACCTCACAGCTGATTTCACTCGTTCACACAGCGCTTTCATAGAGGTATAATAAGTGGGAGAAGGTGTTTCGAAATAGTGAAGCACCTTTTGGCGCGTTAGAACTGTGTGCGTGTTAAACACTAATTTCATTAAAAATATTGGTGCGTTTTTATATATAAAAAAAAATACTTAGAATAGTTATTTTCACGCTAAATTTTCTGGTGCAGTAAAAATTAGAGATTTCTATAATCAACATCAACTATATAGGCAGTGCTGCCGGTAACACGGTTTTTAATAAATAAGGAGCAAATCAGTGGACTCTGAAATTCAGCAGACTCTTCAACTAAGCTGATTTATGTGATTCAGTGGACTCGGAGCGGATTCTGCGACCCAGTGGACTCGTGATTCAGTGCAGGTTCCGTGACTCAAGCGGATTCTGTGACCCAGTGGACTCGTGATTCAGAGCAGATACTGCGACTCAAGTGGACTCGGTGACCCATCGGTTTTTTTTTTTTTTTTTTTTTTTTTTTTTTTTTTTTTTTTTTTTTTTTTTTTTTTTAGGCCACACCCACTAAAGAGGTTAAAACAACCCAAAAAAGAGGCATATTGGTATAATAAAACGATCCAAAAAATATATATATATTTTGTACCTAAAAAAAAAGAGGAAAACAATATTTTTACTTTAAAATTATAATACTGGCCAAGCCCACAAAGGAGGTTTAAACAACCCATAAAAGAGGCACATTGTATATTTTTATTTTTATATTAATATAAAAAATAATAAAAAAAAAAACACGCCCACAAAAGAGGTTTAAAATACCCATAAACAGCTCAAAGAGAGCAAAAAGAGGCAAAAAAGGGGTATAAATGTATGATTTTTCTTCTTTTTCCGTTATCTCATACATATTATTATAATTTTGTTTTATATGTTTCCTTCACTTTAGCCAGCAACTTCAAAGAAAAGACAACTCACATGTTGTAGGATTCAGAAATAATTCTGCTGTTCTGTTTTTCTAGTTCTACCTTAAAACAAGAATATGGCATCTACAGGAAACAGTACGATTTCGAAAGGAAATTTAAATTCATCAATGGAAATCTTAACAGGTAATGAAAGTATAAACAAGAAAAGAAAAGGCTTGCGGAAGGAAATGACTGATGCTGTAGAAAAAATGAGTGAAGCTGTCAAAGCCATGTGTCATGAAGTATTAAGTTACAGTAAAAGCAAATCTTCCATGAAGGAAATGGCTGAAAAATTAATGTCTTTGAATTCGAAACTCATGATAGATCTTATCGGTAAAAACCTGGTAGAAAGTTCTCTAGATGTTGTTGAGGAAATTAAAGAGATAAAAAAGGCAGATGATAAAGCATTCTGTGATAGATGTTCTGTAGTTATTGAGAAGAAAGAAGAGGAAATTCAGTCTATTCTAAAAATGATACAGAATGTGTCAAACCTAGCAGATGATGAGTACAATAATATGTTAAACAAGAAGTGGCCTCTCAAAGCTTTTGTGAAAACAAATGTAATACAAGGAAACCCTTTGATCACAAAATGTAAAAATCTGATCATCTGTTATGAAAACAAAAATGAAAACACAACACTTATGAAAATTGTGAAAGAAAAATATCCAGAAGTAGAAGAAGTAATTGAAGAAGATATATCAGAGGATGGGAAAGTTCCATTCTTGGAGAGCAGTGTAAAAACTTCTAAGGGAACTCACAAAAAGAGAATATTCTTTGTAAAAATCGAAGAATATAAGAAAATGCAGGATAGAATTAAAAACTGTAGACTACAGATGGAAGAAAGAGAGGGAATAAAAATAGCAATCGCAGTAACATCTGGGAAACGAGATAACATCAGGAAATCTGTGGAACTTGCTTTGTACGGCAGTGACGATGAAGTTGAATTTTTTGTTCCTAGAGGAGAAGTACAAACCAAGAGAGAAAGACAAAGAGAAGAAGCTGTTGTAATAGAGACTAATGCAACAACATACGCTGACACTTTAAGGAACATAAGAGCTGTAGTATCTCCAGATGATTTAGGTATCGAGGTAAAGAAGGTTAAAACAACAAAAGACAAAAGAGTGGTCATAGTTACCAAAGAAGGTCAAGCCGAAGTACTACAAAAAGAAATTGCAACGAAATTACAGACATTGAAACAAAGATATCAGGTAGATACGAAACTACTCAAATTCTCATACTGGATATTGATGCGTCAATTAACAAGGAGGAAACAGAAGATTTCATAAGAAAAGAAACAAAGGTATACAATTCAGAAATAGTACAATTTAGAACAGCAAAATCAGGAACACAAGTGGCAACCATCAGTATGCCATCAAACATAGCAGACCAAGTCCTTAAGAAAAATATGATTAAAATTGGATGGACATATTGCCGGATCAAACCTAAAATTGATATTCTGAGATGTTTTAACTGCCTAAATATGGGTCATCACTCAGCCATTTGTCCAGAAGAAAAAGGAACAAAGAAATGCTTGAATTGTGTTCGGACGGGTCATCTCATAAAAGAATGTAGTAACCCTAGTTTCTGCATCACATGCAAAAAAATAGGTCATAAGAGTGACTCAACAAACTGTCCTACACATAGAAGAAGACTACAAGAAGCCACCCAAAGATATTACCAAAAGATGAAAAACTCAAAAAATCAATATGAAGAAGAAAAAGATACAAACAAGAACAATGAAGAAGAGCATGAAGTAGAAAAGGATGAAGAGGACGAAGTTATAGATGAAAATGATTAAGTTCCTACAAATAAATTTGGGAAGATCACCGGCTGCTCATGATTTAGCAGAGGTAACCATAAAAAATAAAAATGTAGATATTATAGTGGCAAGCGAACCAAACAAGAGGTATTTAGATAAAGAGGGCTGGTTAAATGATGTAAAGAGGGATACAGCAGTGAAAGTCTTTAATAAAGAAATGAAAATATATGACTGGGGAAAGGGTGAAGGATATGTGTGGATCGGAGTGAAGAATGTGCAGGTTTTTAGCTGCTACATATCACCAAATGTGCATCTTGATGATTTTTTAAAGTTTCTAGATGGTATTAAAGCAGAAATCAGAATATCCGAGTACAACCATATTCTAGTTGGCGGAGACGTGAACGCAAAATCATACCTCTGGGGATCCAGAATAGAAGATGAAAGAGGAAGAATACTATCAGAATGGATCACAGAAATGAATATGGATGTATTAACCCAGATGGGGCTGACGTCCTTCCAGAAGGACGTGCTTCTGGAAGGACGTCAGCCCCATCTGGTGAAAGGTACTACGTTGTGGATTTTTCTAAATTAATTCAGCTTGTTGAGGTTAGTTGGCGACACCTTAAGCTCTTTGTTTTGAGTCCGAGTGATAAGTTGACAGCACTTATTTTGATTCAGGACTCAATTTATATCACTCCAAAAAAATAAAACAAAAAATTTCACCGCGTTATCTGGGTTAAATCAAGGATGTGAGCCAACATTTGTAAGGGGACAGAGTAACTCGGTAATAGACATTACAATGTGCTCCAGAAACCTAACAAGAAAAATAACAAACTGGAAAGTATCAGTAGAAGAGAATATGAGCGATCATCAGTACATTTTTTATGATTTAAGCATACATGATGCAGCTATAACAATGAATGATATAAGAGAAAACAGTTGGAGGTATAACGAAAAAAAGAGAGAATTATTCAAAGAAGAACTCAGTAAAGAAATAGACAATATTAAAGAAAAAGGAAATACAGGAGTAGAAGAATGTATCAAATTGTTACAGAAAATGTGTGTAAAGATTTTCGGAACAAGGAAAGGTAGAGATGGAAGACTCCCGGCTTATTGGTGGAATGAAGAAATTTCAAACAGAAGAAAAATATGCCATGCACAGAAGAGAAGATTGACAAGAATCAACAAGAGACAATCAAGTACAGATCAAGAAAAAGAAGATGCAAGGAAGAGATATTATGAAATGAAAGATACATTAAGACGAGAGATAGACAAATCTAAGAAGAAAAAATGGACGGAACTATGTTCAGAACTTAACCAAAATGTATGGGGAAGTGCTTACAGGATTGTATGTAAGAAACTGAAACTGTTCCCCACTATAGCTTTAAAAACAGAAGATAAGATTGACATTGCGAATGAACTTTTCCCAACAGACAATGTAGAAAAATGGCAAAGAATAACAGTAAATGCAGAAGAAACACCAAAGTTCACCATGGAAGAAGTATTTGAAGCCACACAAAAGCTTAAAAACAAAAAGGCTCCTGGTAAAGATGGACTTGGAGGCGAAATAATAAAAATTCTTTTTGAAACTGCCCCAGATCTTTGCACAAGTCTCTTCAATGATTTGCTTCTAGTTGGAGAATTTCCGAAAACCTGGAAAAATGCCAAACTGGTACTTTTGGAGAAAGGTAAGAAGAACGAAGCAGATAAAATGACTTATAGACCTATATGTCTTTTAAATGTTATCGGAAAAATGATGGAACACCTAATTAAAAGAAGAATGAATGCAGAAATTAAAGAAAAAGGAGACTTATCCATTCATCAATATGGATTTAGAGAAGGCAAGTCAACTATTGATGCAATGGAAGAAGTCATGAAGCTGGCAAAAGAAGCTAAAAATGAAAAAAAGTTGTGTGCAATGGTACTTATTGACGTGAAAAATGCCTTCAATTCCATTCCATGGAAAGGTATCATCGAAGAAGTGAAGAAGAAAAATATTTCTGGATATCTCATAAATATACTCTGCAGTTATCTAGAAGACAGAAAACTTATTATAGATGAAGAGGAAGGAGCAATTATGGATTTATCATGTGGAGTCCCACAAGGGTCGGTACTCGGACCTCTTCTTTGGAACCTGTACTATGACCCTCTGTTGAAAATAGATATACCTGCACAGTCAAAGCTGATAGCATATGCTGACGATGTTGTTGTGATAACAAAAGGAAAAGATAGAGAAGAATTAGAGGCAACAATAAACTTAACCTTGGAGAAAATTACAAAGTGGATGAATGATCATAAACTGAAGATAGCACCACACAAAACAGAAATGGTATTGTTAATAAGTAAAAGATCGTGCAAAGAAATCATTATAAAAATAGATAGTATGGAAATAAAATCACAGAAGTCAGCAAGGTATTTAGGAGTATACTTTGAAAAAGATTTGAAGATGGCAGACCATATTAAAAAAGCCGTAGAGAAGGCTGGAAGAACCGCAGCAAACTTAACAAGGATAATGCCAAACCTAAAGGGCCCTGACAATGAGAAAAGAAACATACTAAGTACTGTTGTGTACTCAGCCTTACTTTACGCAGTACCAGTATGGGGGAAAATAATAAAATGGAAAAAGTATATAAATATGTTGGAGACCGTCCAGAGAAAAGTAATGCTAAGACTCGCTAGAGCCTACAGGACATCTTCTACAATCGCACTTCAAGTTATATCGAAGTCATTACCAATAGAATTGATGGTAGAAGAACGAATGAGAATATTTGAAATGAGAAAAGAAGTACAAGATAAAAATGAGAGAAGAACCAAAGAAGAAGATATCAGAAGGGAATTAATGGATAGATGGCAAGAAAAATGGGACAGTGAAACACACAAAGGACAGTGGACCAAGAAATTAATAGGAAATATCAGTGAATGGTACGAAAGAAAGCATGGACAGGTTACATATGAAATGACACAATTCCTGACAGGACATGGACACTTCGGTTCATACCAGAAAAAGATTAAAAAAAGAAGAACTGAAAGATGTGTTTATTGCGGAGATCCAAAAGATAACGCTGAGCACACTATTTTCAAGTGTGTTCGCTTTGGAAGAGAAAAAGAAGAATGCGAATCGAAAATACAATGTCAATTAACACCCGACAACATAATCAAAGAGATGATGAAAAGTAAGACAAACTGGGAAGATATTGCTAAATACATAAAGACAGTCATTAACGAGAAAGAAAAAGATGACAGAAGGACCCCATAAAAATGAGAGGTTGTAACAAACATACCTGAAGTAATGTACAAAACGGTTCCGGGTATGTTTGTGGTGATAGAGAGGAGGGTTTTAGCGGGTATGGCGCACTGTTTCCAGCGCTGGAACCCCGCACTTCGTCTTGAACAACAGAAGATTTTACCTCCTCTCACAAGAAAAAAAAAAAAAAAAAAAAAAAAAAAAAAAAAAATCATCATCATCATCATCATCATCATCATCATCATCATCATCATCATCACCACCACCACCATCATCATCATCATCATCATCATCACTATCGCCACCACCATCATCATCATCATCATCATCATCATCATCATCATCACTATCGCCACCACCACCATCATCATCATCATCATCATCATCATCGGAGAACGAAGTGAACCGAGAACCGAGCAGGTCATGTGTGCAATGCTCCGTGTTCATTTATATTTAAATTGTCATTTAAAAACAGTTTTCTATGAGTTTTCTATGAGTGATAATTGTCAAACTTAGATAAAAATGATCAGTGAATATCGTGATTAATTATGGTGTTTTGAGTTTAAATTAAAGTGAAAAATTAAAAACGCTATCTTAAATTTAAATGTGAGATTATTTTGTAATTAAATTTTAAAGTTTAGTGCATCTCAGAGAAGCTTTGTTCGTTGCATAGGCTCGGTGAGTTTTTCAAGGTCATTAACCTCGGTGACATGAACTTAGCTTGAACCGAGACTCCTCGGCCTTGAGACTGATAAGAGTCAATCAATGAATGGGAGCACCAGTTAGTCTATCGTGGTAGACAAGTAGAACAAGCTGTTCTCAAAACGATAGGGGCTCTAGCTAGAGTCAGTCTATAAATAAACTTTAGATTCTTATGACTTAACACAATAAAGTTAAATAACGTCTTTCTAAATAAGAACGTTTCTATTACTTCTATTTTTCACGTCTTGATTTTAATACAAGAACGTTCAAACAGTCTTTCCACACCCTACGTCTCTTTACACAAGAACGTTTTGGTTGGGAGGCTTTGGTCATTAAAGTGCGTGTGGTGATTTTATCCCAACAAAGAAGATCCCCAATTGGAAGGAGAACTGCAGACCCGTGATCAGTGCCGCTCACTCGAGGAACACCTGGGAGCAGGCGGAGGAACTGACGAGGAGCTGCCGGGAGCTTCCAGTGCAGTCGCTGCTATATAAGTAGCTTTATTCGTTATCTTCACTACTTTTCTCTTGGAAACAGATTTTTTTAATAATAAAAAAAAAAAAAAAAAATTGTAGGATTTGAGAACTTTTCTCTCAACACTTTGGAAACCACTTTTATCTAAATTTTGTGGAGTAGGTACCTACTGAACACAGTGAGTGTACATAATATTTAGTACATAAGCTTAGTGTAAAATATGTATATAAATTAATAGAAGGTATTGTTCATCAGATTTATAGTTAAAGATTATAATTATGTCGATATAGTGGTACATTATTAAGAAAAGAAGCTTATATCCCATAAAAGACGCCAAAGGCACAAAAAGAGGCACCAAGAAACGCCCACAAAAGAGGTGCGGCTCAATAAAGTAGCATAAATTTTTATTATATAACTTATGAATTAGCCATCTGTTGTGTATGTTTTGCCACTGAGTGGCCCTTTCTTTCAGGTGAAAATGTCAAATGGGACTCCTGGAAACAAGGAAACAACCCCGATGACAAACGATGACTTAGACCCAGGGGGAAATGGTGTAGCTACCCCAAGAGGTAACGAAAATTCGACTGACGAGACTGCCGGGCAGAGGCCATATCAGGCAGATCAAATCAATCAGGATGGAACCCCGGGACGCACGCCAAGAGAAACCAGAAAGCGGAAACCGGAAAACTCTCCTGTTCTCCAATTTGAGTACATGGAAGACAAATACCGAAATGAAATGGTAGAGGCTATTCAAACGGTCAGCGCACTTATCAAGACTCTTTTTACTGATATAAGCGATTATCCAAAGATTAGAAAGGATATCAAGGAAAAAACGCAACAACTCATGGATATGAACACTAAGTTGCTTGATGGCAAAGTGTTAGAACTTCTGAACGCCTCCGCTATTACTAGAACAAAAGAGATAGAAAACGAAACTATTACCATAGATGCACCTCGAATGAGGTACTTTTGCGATAGATGTGCTGTGGAATTAGATCAAGAGGAAGAAGAGAGAAAAGAAATCAGATTAAAGCTTAAGGAAGCGATAACCTGTGATACAGATGAGTATGTGGCACTAGTGGACAGAAAATGGCCTGAAGGGACTTTCGAAAAAATAAAAGAAGCGGAGGGAAATCCTCTTATACCTCGAGAAGGCGACCTCATAGTTGTTATTAATGCCAGAACAGAGGACACTGCTCTACTAAACATGGTGAAGACTCGTTATCCGGAGCTGGAAGAACTACTAACTGGAGATGAAGAGGCTGAAAACTCAGAAGCAGATAGATTACAATATTTGGAGAGTACAGTGACCACAAAGAAGAAGATAAACAAGAGAAGAATTCATCTGGTAGAAGTAAAGGCGGAAAAGGATCTTAGAGTATTATTTACTAAGCTGAAAAATGAGAACATTCTAATAGATAATAAAAAGCTATCAATAGCCGTTAGTGTTTCAGAGATGAGAAATATTGTAAGGAAAAACATGGAGATCATCTTTCAAGAAATAGACATGGAAATTGACTTCTTTATACCAAAGAACGCCAGTGCTCAACCGAAGGACATTTCAGTGGATAAAAGAGACAGAAGACCCGAGGCGGTTGTCATTAAAACAAATGTTTCGACTTACGCGGACATCATGAGGAGTATCAGATCGGTCATCAAACCAGAGGATGTGGGAGTAAACGTGGGGCCAATTAGACTGAATAAACACAACAACGTTGTCATAGAAACGGATAATGGTCAAGCAGGTATTTTGCATAGAGAAATTGCAACAAGAATACAAGGTATTGAAACAAAAGTAGTAGGACAAAACAGTACCGTCAAAATCCTGGATATAGACGCGTCTATGAATGGAAAGGAAATAGAAGACATTATCAGAAAAGAAACCAGAGAATTTGAGACGGTGGTGAGAAATGTACGAACTGCTAGGGCAGGAACTCAGATAGCGACTGTAAAAATGTCACAAGTCGCGGCGGACAAGTTGTTGAAAATCGGGGACATCAAGATAGGGTGGACTCGATGTAGGGTTAAGCCAAAAGTGGACATCATAAGATGTTATAACTGTTTGAAGATGGGACACCATTCTTCCATCTGTAAGGAACCGCGAGGAGACAAAAAGTGTCTCAACTGCGTACAAGCTGGACACTTCTCAAAAGACTGCCAAAATGTAAGTCACTGTACTACCTGTGAAACCTCAGGACACCGTAGTGACTCTCATATGTGTCCGTCTTTGAGGAAAGTAATGCAGAAAATGTCAAATTATAATAATACAGAAGAAGAAAATCTTGAAGAAAATAAAATGGATTCACAACCAAACTTGGAAGAGTACAAAGAAGATAATAACACTATCGAAGAAATGGAAACAGAAGTCACACCTGTGGAAGAAGTTCTCCAACAACAAACATGAAGATGAAAGTTCTGCAACTAAACACGCATCGTTCTGTACCTGCACATGATCTGGCGGACAAAGTAGCTGTTGACAAAAAACTTGATATTTTAATAATTAGTGAGCCGAACAAAAATCTCGTTAAGAAAAACAATCCTCGAGTGTACTCGGACAAGAAATATGATGCTATTATAAAAATAATCAACCCAAATATTCGAGTCATATCTGTTGGCAGGGGAAATGGCTATGTCTGGGTGGAAATGCAGGGGCTTCAAATTTTTAGCTGCTACATTTCCCCAAATGACACACACCGAGCTTTCGTCCAGTATATTGATGGTCTGAAATCGGAAATTCAGCGCTCCACGTTCGAAAAAATACTTGTTGCTGGAGATTTCAACTCAAAGTCTCCAGAGTGGGGTTCGTCTGTGGAAGATCCTAGGGGAACGGTACTAGCTGAATGGGCCCTGGAAAGCAATATGGAAATTATAAATCGCGGCAATGAACCCACATTTGTACGAGGAAATAGTTCATCAATAGTAGACATCACGTTTAGCTCTAGATCTCTTTTTCGACGTGTGACAAATTGGCGAGTCTCTGACGAAGAAAACTTGAGTGACCATCAAAATATTTACTATGATATAGAAACAGAAATCAATATCCGACCCCACACTGATAGAGATGTCATCAAATGGAGATATGATGAAAGTAAAAAAGATATCTTCCAAAGAACGATCGAACAGCTGGTGGATCAAAACTGTGTAGAACCGGAAACTTGCATCAGTCAACTGCAAGAAGCTTGTGAAAAGACATTTGGCGCTAAGGGAAACGGACATCGCAAACCAACGTACTGGTGGAATAAGGAAATCTCTGAGTTTAGGAAAAGATGTCATAGTAAAAAAAGAAGTATGGTAAGATCAAACAAGAAAGAAAATGTTACCAACGAAGAAAAAGAGAGACTTCGCACTGAATACTATCGCTCAAAAGCAGAATTACGTTGTGCGATAAATAAATCAAAACAAGACTCGTGGGAAAAACTGTGCGACGACCTAAATAGAAACGTTTGGGGCTCAGCTTATAAAATTGCATGCAAGAAGCTCAAGCTGTTTTCAAGTCCTCCCCTTGAACTGGAAGAAAAGTTGAGAGAAGCAGAAAAGTTATTTCCTAAACACAATGCAATAGAATGGGATGACATTGTAGTAAGTGCAGAAGAGATCCCGCAATTCACATTGGATGAAGTTGGCGAGGCGTTCTGGAAGATGAGAAATAAAAAACCCCCCGGCCCTGATGGAATCAGCTCAGAGATCTCTAAAGCATTCTTCGAGTCCATTCCTGATTATTGCGTCAAGCTTTTCAACAAGGTTCTAACAACCGGGGAATTTCCCAAAATATGGAAGCTAGGGAAACTGGTTCTACTTGAGAAAGGTAAGAAAGATGATGAAGGACAAATGACCTACCGACCGATCTGCCTTTTAAACGTACTTGGGAAGGTGATGGAACATCTTGTAAAGAACAGATTAATTAAGGAGCTAAAAGAGAAAGGTGACCTTGCCGACTCTCAATTTGGGTTCCGAAAAGGACGATCGACTCTTGATGCAATGGATAGAGTGCTAGAAGTGGCCCGAGAGGCGAAAAGAAAGAGAAAAATATGTGCTATGGTCCTACTTGATGTGAGAAATGCCTTCAGTTCCATGCCTTGGAAGGGCATAATTAATGAATTAAGGTCAAAGGGAATATCGCCATACCTTCTGAAGCTAATGTGCAGCTATTTTAAGGACAGGAAGCTGAAAATCGAGGAAAACTGCACTCTAGACCTCTCTAGCGGAGTTCCACAGGGTTCGGTAGCCGGGCCGACCCTGTGGAACATCTACTACGATCCAGTCCTTAATACAGAATTACCTCAAAACTGTAGTACACTCGCATACGCAGATGATCTGGCTGTTATCATAGAGGGCGACACAAGAGAACAAATAGAAAACGATGCAAATAAATCCATAGAAATAATTTGCGAATGGATGAAAAGTGCTCAGCTGCAGGTTGCTCCACAAAAGACCGAGGTAGTCCTGTTGGTAAAAAAGAAATGCTGTAAGGAAATAACTGTAAAAGTAGAAGATATGACAATAAAATCAAAAAAAAAGTGCAAAATACTTAGGGGTTATGTTCGACGAAAATTTGAAGATGAGGGAACATGTAAAGTATGTTACAACTAAAGCTGGAAGAGTGGCCGGTATGCTGAGCAGAATAATGCCGAACTTGAGAGGACCAGAAAATCCAAAGAGGAAAATCCTGGCCAGCGTCGTGTACTCTACGCTGCTATACGGAGTACCTGTGTGGGGAAGTGTGATTCAATGGAAAAAATACTTGAACCTCCTCGAACAAGTCCAAAGGAAAGTAATGCTGAGGCTTTGTAGGGCGTATCGAACATCAGCGACCGTAGCTCTGCAAGTCATATCAGGTTCCTTACCAATGGATTTAATGATAAAGATGAAATGCAGGATATATGAAGTACAGAAGGGACCTGAAAACATAGAAGAGAAAGAAGAGCAAACAAGGGAAATTCAAGACGAAATGATGAGAGAATGGCAGATCAAATGGGAGACGGAACAACTATCGAAAGCTAAATGGACAAAAAGACTCATCAGAGATGTAAAGACCTGGACAAACCGAAGCCACGGAGAAGTAAGCTACGAGCTGTGTCAGTTCTTAACAGGATGTGGCCATTTCAGAAAGTTCCAGCATATCATCGGGAAGGCACGAGATCCAAAATGTAAATACTGTGGACACGAGATGGACAACCCAGAGCACACGGTTTTTAAATGCGTACACTTTAAGAGCCAACGAGAAAGCTGTTTTAGAACTGTTGGAATCCTGACCCCAGACAACATCGTGGAGAAGATGCTGGAAAGAAAGAGAGATTGGAATGAGATAGAGAAAATGGTGCGACATATCATCAACGAGAAAGAGAGAGACGACAGGAGAAATGTGGCATCCTAAGTTAACTACGGGAGAGCCATGGGACAACATGCCTGAAGTAATGTTCAACAAACGGTTCCGGGTATGTTGTCTCTAAAATGGGGAGATGGGTTTTTTAGTGGGTGTAAATCCCACACTACTTATACATATAAGTGTCTTTAAAGATTTTTCCCCTATCTCTCCACAAAAAAAAAAAAAAAAAAAAAAAATAAAACAAAAACAAAAAAAAAAAAAAAAACACATCATTCTCTCATCATAAATCAATATCAATCAACAATCATACATCATCATATCATCAATCAATCATCATCATCATCATCACACATCATCATCACCATCTCACATCATCATCATCACATCATCATCATCATCATCATCATCATCATCATCACCATCTTCGTCATCATCATCATCATCATCATCATCATCATCTCATCATCATCACCATTCATCATCATCACCATCTTCGTCATCATCATCATCATCCATCATCATCATCACCATCTTCGTCATCATCATCATCATCATCATCATCATCATCATCATCATCACCATCATCATCATCACCATCTTCGTCATCATCATCATCATCATCATCACACCATCTTCTCATCATCATCATCATCATCATCATCTCATCATCATCACATCATCATCATCACCATCTTCGTCATCATCATCACATCATCATCATCATCATCATCATCATCACCATCTTCGTCATCATCATCATCATCACTCTCATCATCATCCATCATCATCATCTCACATCATCATCATCATCACATCATCATTCTCATCATCATCATCATCATCATCATCATTCATCATCATCATCATCATCATCATCATCATCATCATCATCATCATCATCATCATCATCCATCATCTCATCATCATCATCATCATCATTCAATCATCATCATTCATCATCTCATCATTTCATCATCATCATCATCATCATCATCATCATCATCACCATCTTCGTCATCATCATCATCATCACCATCATCATCATCACCATCTTCGTCATCATCATCATCATCATCATCATCATCATCACCATCATCATCATCACCATCTTCGTCATCATCATCATCATCACCATCATCATCATCACCATCATCATCATCACCATCATCATCATCACCATCTTCGTCATCATCATCATCATCACCATCATCATCATCACCATCTTCGTCATCATCATCATCATCATCATCATCATCATCACCATCTTCGTCATCATCATCATCATCATCATCATCATCATCATCATCATCATCATCACCATCTTCGTCATCATCATCATCATCATCATCATCACCATCTTCGTCATCATCATCATCATCACCATCATCATCATCACCATCTTCGTCATCATCATCATCATCATCATCATCATCATCACCATCATCATCATCACCATCTTCGTCATCATCATCATCATCACCATCATCATCATCACCATCATCATCATCACCATCATCATCATCACCATCTTCGTCATCATCATCATCATCATCATCATCATCATCACCATCTTCATCACCATCATCATCATCATCATCATCATCATCATCATCACCATCATCATCATCACCATCTTCGTCATCATCATCATCATCACCATCATCATCATCACCATCTTCGTCATCATCATCATCATCACCATCATCATCATCACCATCTTCGTCATCATCATCATCAATAACATAATATTCATAATCGATGTGTCCCTTCCCATATGGTATTCATTTTTCATATTAAATGTTTGTATCTGATATTTATTCACAGCTGCACAGGTACCTGCTTGTCTCGTCTTTCGTCATTCTCCTTGGTTCTCATGATCTTCTCTACAAAGTTTTGTACAATGGTCCAGCTTTTTGAGGATTTCAGCATTTCTGGAATCATATTCGTAGTGGATAAGATTACTTCTAGCCGTTCTTCCATGTCCTTTCTCTCTCGATCCCAACGAACGCAGTGGAAACATAGTGTGCTCTGCATCGTCTATCTGCTCGCAATATCTGCATTTGGACGAGTCTGCTTTCTTAATCCTGTTCAGGTAGAATTGGAAACAACCGTGTCCTGTGAGGATTTGCGTAAGGTGAAAAGAGAGGTCTCCATGTCTTCTTTCTATCCACGGTGTTATGTTGGGAATCAGCTTCCTCGTCCAAGAACCAGTTTCGTTGTTCGCGGTCCATCTGTTGTTCCATTCTATAATTGAATCTTTTCTTGCTTCCTCCTTTTGTTCGTTTCCAGCTCTGAACATTTTGCTTCTTTCTTGGATCATGAGATCTATCGGGATGACTCCAGCAATCACTTGAACTGCAGCGGTGGAGGTGGTTCTGTAGCTTCTGCATATTCCAATGGCCATTCTACGTTGGACTGAGGTGAGTAGTTTATTATACTTCTTTACGTTCATTATATGGTTCCATGTTGATGCGGCATAGGTTATGGTCGATGTAAATACGTTGTATAATAATTTTCTTTTATTCCAGGATGGACCACCCTGTCTTGGCAAGATTTTGATGAGCGCCTGGTATTGTCTGGTAGCTTTATCAATCAGGTAATGCACATGTGGGCCAAAACTCAGTCGTCTATCCAAGATGACCCCAAGGTATTTAATTTCATTCCTAATTATTATAGGTACGTCATTGATTGAGATAGAGACATGGCCACATCGTTTTCTACCTATAAGCAGCGTTGCCTCTGTCTTCTCAGGTGCTAATTTCAGCCCATTTGTGTCCATCCATTTTGATATTTCCACCAGTACAGTGCATGTTTTCCTTTCCAAGTCTTCCCTATCTCTTGCTTTAACAAGGACAGCAAGGTCGTCGGCATAGGCTATCAGGCTGACATTTTCCGGTGTTTTTATGTCTAGTATATCGTCATACATGATATTCCACAGTGTTGCCGCTGCAGCCGATCCTTGTGGTACGCCTGCAGTCATTTTCCTCCTTCCGTTACAAGTAAGGATGTAGCGATCACTCAGGTAACTTTTAATTATGGTAGTAAGGTATTCAGGGATACGCTTGCCTTCCATTTTTTCTATTATCTTATCCCATCTGGCAGAATTGAAGGCGTTACGGACATCAACTGTTACTAGAAGGCACAATTTCCGTGTTTTAGGAGTTTTCTTTCTCTCACTGTCAGCTAAATCATATATGGTTTGGATGGCGTCAATAGTAGACCTTCCGCTTCTGAATCCATATTGTCTTCCAGATAATCCACTTTCGCCCAGACTTTCTTGAATTCTGTTAATGATAAGTTTTTCGTAAACTTTTCCGAGCGTATCGAGTAGACATAGTGGTCTGTAACTTCCAGGTTCATTGAGTGGTTTCCCAGGTTTAGGGATCAGAACTACCCTAGCTATTTTCCAAATTTTTGGGAATGAATTAAGTAGCAAGTACTTATTCATTATTTTCCTTATCTTCTCGGGTGCATGCAGACCGAGGCATTTTATAACTTCGGACGTAATCATATCCGGGCCAGGTGCTTTTCCAGTCTTCAGTGAAAGTAGTACTTCAGCTATCTCATCTGTTGAGAGAGGTGGAGTTTCTGGGCTGGGAGCTCCTAAGTTCCAATCAATGACAGGTAAGTTTGGGAAAAGTTTGTCTAGAATTTCTCCTTCCTGCTCTTCGGGTATTTTTGTCCTAGCACATAATTTTCCTGTCACAATACGATATCCCATTCCCCAAACATCCTTTTCTACATCATTGCAAATTTCCTTCCAGACTTTATCCTTTGATTTTTTAATCTCCAAAGAAAGCTCTTTTTTCCTTTCTTTGTGTTCCTTGTGTAAATTTTCAATGTTTATTCCATATCTTCTCTTTCTTGTTATTTTCCTTCTGATTTGTATACATTGCTTTCTTAAGGTATTGATAGTGTCGTTCCACCAGTATGCAGGCTTACGATTGATGTTTCTGGATGATCTTTTTGGTAGACATTTATTGCATGCATCTTCTATTATTTTCGTGTATGATTCTGCATTATCTGGATTTCTGCTTTGGTATAGAGAATCAAATTCTCTTTTCAGTTCTTCTTCATATTCTTTGTCATACCTCCATCCTTTTTGGTTATTTGTTCCATTTGCTTCTCGGTCTTTCATTAGCTGGAAGGTGATGTAGTTGTGGTCGCTGTAAGATTCCTCAGTTTCTCTAACTGTCCAGTTGTTTACTAAGTTTAACATTGAGTATGAGCATAGTGTGAGATCTAGATGGGATGCTTGATTGTTTCTTTGTCTAGTAGGTGTGTTGCCCACATTAGCTAGATAGAGACCGGTACTTGCCATCATTTCCATTAGGATGGTCCCTCGTGTATCTGTTCTCGGGCTACCCCAGTCTATTCCTTTAGCATTGAAATCGCCACAAACTACCCATCCTAGATGCGAGTGGGTAAGTAGAGTGGTTTTCAGCTCTTCCAACAGGTTTATGTACATACTGTCTTCAATATTTGGTGATATATACAAACTTACATACAGGGTCCCTTCAACTACAATACCTACTTGTCCAGGTTTCCTTATTACTCTCTTTAATTTAATTTGGTTTTCAGTATTTATAATAAGAATTGCAGAATCTAGTCGTTCTTCTGATATGAAACGGCAGTTATTTTCAATAATTTTTTTGTTCGGCTCTTGGATAAGTGTCAGTTCCACTTTCTTTGATGAAAATCTCCATTAGTTCATGGGCGTTTTTTGCTCTATTTAAATTAATTTGGAGTAACTTGGTCATAGTTGGTTTTTGGTAATTGTTCTAATTATGTCGTATCTCTGCTTGCTGTACAAGTGCTCGGTACTTTGGACATGAGAATGTGTCTCCTCTGTGTCCATTTTCTTTGCACTCAAGACAGTATCTTTCATTTGCACAGTCTTTCGCCAGGTGTCCAACCTGGGTGCATTGTAGGCAGCTTTTGTCATTCCTTCTAGGTTCATGGCATCGTATTGCTGCATGTCCAATTCTTAGACAGTTCAAGCAGCGTTCTATCTTGATTCTCGGTCGGACTCTGCATACTGTCCATCCTGATTGATCCCTGATACTACCTCCATGTATAAGCTTCTCCGCTTCCATTTTCTCCATTGTAATTGTTGCAATTTGCCATCCAGCTCTGGTTGGTTTAAGGCTTTCTATAGTGGTTGTTTCTTTCTTGATGTGCTCTCCTAGCATTCTTGCAACGTCTTCTTTAGTAACAGTTGGGTCTAAGTCTAAAACTTCAATCGTTTTTCTACCACCCACGGAGACGTGAGTGCCTTCGATGCTCTTAGCAATTTCATTCCTTAGTTTTTCCAGCTGCCCTCCCTTGTCTGTCCTAATCAATACCGATCCATCTTTGGTTTGTTAATGGAATTCACTTTGACATGGTATTCGTTTGGATTAATTTTCTCCTTTATTCCTTTGACCAGGTCCGCGAAAGACTTCTTTTCTTCTCCTGTCGACCTGATGAATATAGTATCAGTGGCTGATTTGTATGTCCTTTTTTCAGGTTCAGCCATTGTAGCCTTTTTGTTGGTGTCTCTTATTGAAATTTCAAGTAATTTCCTGATGGCATCGGAGTTCACGTATCCAAAACTGGCCATTCTTATATTTTGTCCATCTAATATCTTCGCTGTTATTGTTTTTAGGGCCATGTGTAGACTTTTAATGTCCTCGTTTGATTGTATTTGGTCGACGATGACTATATATATATTTTCATTGACTTCATTATTCTCCTCTGTTCCTAGAAAAGTCAAGCAGCTTTGTTTCTTGCAACATATTGGTTGGTTTATTCTAGTTCCAATTTTCTTCAATATTCCTGGTTGTCCTGTAAATTCATCAATCTCGTTGTTTCTAAGAGCTGAAAGTCGTGCTGCTTCTTCCTTTGATACTGTGATAATTTTTACTGCATTTTTGCTATCGAGGTCCTCATTCTTAGTTAGAGAAGTGTGAGTAAACACTTGTTCAGGCCATTTTTGACTGATGAAGGTTATAGTGTCCATATCTACCAGGTTTTCTCCGTTTTCTCTACTTTCAACGAATAAACCAAAATTTACTGAGTACCGTACTATTTTTTTAATCTTTAAAACAAAAAAATGGCCGTAATCTAGCTGCCATTGAATATTGAAATATACTAGTGAAATTCAAACTTATCATTAATAACTAAAAATTAAAGTTATCATATTTGTGTTAATCACTTTCGTGATATCACAACTACTCAAACTCGCTTTACTAAATCCACGCTGAAACCGGGACTTAAACCACCGACCTCCAGGTTAAAAGTCCGCTGCCTTATCGATCAAGCTACTGAGGTCGGTATAATGAATAACTATTACTAGTTTATACAGAGTGTCCCAGGGACAGATGCAATTATATGAGACAGTCTGAATATAGCACTAACTATAATACCCTCGTTAAAATACAGAGTTCTTCTTCTTTCACTTTGACATTGCACTCTGCCAACCCTTATAGAAGGGCCAACCCTTCTAAAGGACCAACCCTTCTAAAGGGCCAACCCTTCTAAAGGACCAACCCTTCTAAAGGACCAACGATTTGTGTTATTGTCTTTCGGTCTAACATGGCTGGTACCGTATCTATTCAATAACCCCGACCTTTAGTTTAGTATTAAATAACCTGTAAGACACCTGTATATTATATTTCATCTGATGTTCATAGCGTCTCTATTATTTTACTTCTTCTATAGTTCCCAATTTTGTGTTTTGATTTGTTATTATTGTGTGTATGTATGTTTGTGTATGATTTTATTTGTGGTGAAGCACATGGCCTCTTCACAATTTTCGTGGGTAGCGCAGCATTACTAAGAGCCTCCTTCACTTTTCGAATTCTATTACATTAATTTCTTTTTACTCTGGTAATGCCGGTAATGGTCGTTACTCATACAAGTAACTACTCATTCTTCCTCACGAGGTATGAGTGGACCCCGAACATCCAAGTACAGAGCAGGAAAATTTCTGCCCCGCTGGGAATCGAACCCAGGTCACCATGCGTGCAATGCCTATAGAGCGCTAACTCACTCTGCCATGTCGACTACTTTGTTATTATTATTCGTATGTATATTCAGTCGAACCTCGATATAATGAAGTTGGATATAATGGAAAACTCTTTATACCTATTAGAGAAAATCTCAGGTCCCTGCGTCACCTGTGTAATAGAGAACTGGCTACATTAGAAACCTCTTTAATAGAATTTTTGTTCTGTCCCTTGGGTTCTATTTATTATATCCAAGTTCGACTTTATAATTATGTTCTTATTGATTTATAATTTGATTTTTTTTGGCATTGGTAGGCAAGGCAATTTCATACAGTCAAATATAATTTAATTTTTTTGTTTTTGTTTTTTTTTTTTTTCAAATTGTGTCAATCACTTTCGTGATATCACAACTACTCAAACTCGCTTTACTAAATCTACGCTGAAACCGGGACTGGAACCGCCGACCTCCAGGTTACAAGTCCAGTGCCTTATCGATGAAACTACTGAGGTCGGTAATATAATTTAACAATAACAATAATAAAGTCCCCGTTGGCTGTATGGAATGGCTTTGCCTACCAATGTCAAAAAAAAAAAAAAAAAAAAAAAATGTCCCCTGATGAGACAACCCGCCACTCACCCGTCACAATGCCCGTCTCGCCCTCGTAGAACTCGCCTGGCTGGGGCAGACACACTGGCCGCACGAAGGCGTTGTAGTTCACCTTCTCCGCTAGCTGGACCAATGAGAGATCGTTCTCGTAGTTCTGCTCGGAGAACCTCGGGTAGACCTTGATAGCGGCCACGCCCACATCCATGTACTTGGTCTCGTTCACCTTGCTGAAATCGTACTCGCCGAGTCGTACGATCAGATCGCTCGCTTTCTTCAGACTGAAATTGGGGGAAAACATTTTTTTTTTTTTTTGTAAAGGAACTATGCTTTCATTTGTTTATTTATTTATTTGAACAATAAACATGCATATTTACCCTGCACTAACTAATTTACAATTCCTTTTCCTATAATATGAAAATGTAAAACTATGTATCTATGTTTTATTATGTTATTATTAAACATGTTAGGTCAAGTTTTATTTACAATAATGTAGGTACATGGTACATAGAATATTTACGAGTACATAGAAATTGAAATAAAACAAAACTTGATGAAGGGCGGTGCTAACGCCAACGGCATTCTTTTCCTAAAGGCAGTATGTTTGTACTTGAAGCACGGGTTGAGCACCGAGGGGTTATTGTCTATAGCAATAACCCCTCCCATTTAGTGATGGACAAAAAAATCGCACCGCGGTGATAAATCGCGGTGAAAAATCGCACCGCGCTTGCGGTGCGGTGCGAATCGAGGGGAAAAAATCGCACCGCGCTTGCGGTGCGCGGTTTTCATAATTGAGAAATTTAATCGCACCGCGCGGTTGCGGTTTTTGATTTTTCACCGCATCGCATGCGGTGCGGTGCGATTTTCACCGCGCACCGCACTACAAGATATAAACATGTAATTTTGAGTTCAGAGTTGATTATGTCCCAAAGAAGTAGTTTTTTTTGTTGGGAATTTCAAAATCAACACAAGTGCTCCCCCAAAAATCGGTGAGAATTTTGTAAGGAAAAAAAAAACTTCTTTGTAACTCCAATATTCTTTGAGTTATTCGAATATATCGTTTGATTTGACTCGCCCTGTATATCATATAATATCACAATTTTTAGTGGGTAGCGCAGAATTATAGGACTTTAACGTATATCTTTGCTATCGTACTATCTTTTTTTGATTATAATTTTTTTATTTATAATTTTTGCCCAATAAACCATTGAGAGGGTACAAGCAGTACCATTATAAAATTACCAAAATATGTACCAATTCTTGTTTTTTTTATTTTTAACTTTGTTGAAATATAATCATGTAGGTATCCTATTTTCTATTTGCTAAAAAAAAATAAAAAAATATTGGATAGCTATAAGCAGTATAAGGGATGTTCCTTCACCTTTAGGCCACAGTCCACTCTGGAACTGTTGTAGAATTTGTCCATATAGGGCTGTTTTTTTAACGGCTGTTAGGAGCCATACGGGTACAATAAAAATATTCCTATAATAACTTTTGTTTTTGCTAAAGATATTACCTAACCTTAGAGAGGTAAATAGTATTTAATTTTAAATATTATTTATTTAATTTTACACCGCGGTGCATGCGGTGATCACCGCGCGGTGTGCGGAGCGGTGCGATTAAAAATTATTGCGGTTGCGATTTTAGACTTCTTATCTTTAATCGCACCGCACCGCGTCCATCACTACGTAATGAATGTGTTTGTGTAATGAATACACGCACTTTCAATTGGCATCAAAAAATTTTATACAGGGTGGTTCACAAGTGAAATAATGACTTGATTTTTTTTAAAACCGAGTTTTTTTAATTTTTTATTTAGGATCATTAATTCTCGTCTAATTTTACACATTTTTCGTCAGTCATATCGAAAAACAAAACTAAAGTGTTGTACAGGGTGAAACATAATTTTTTTGTAACACCCTGTATATGGGCAATCAAAGAGACGCAAAATTAAATATAAAGACTAAATATGCAAAAAAAACTTTGATTTTTAATTAAGCTAAAAAGTTATGGTGTTTTAACTAATATTGTCGCATGGACCACCCTGTAGATATTTTCTTGAAACTTGAAAAAAAAAAAAAAAAAAAAAAAAAAACGCTTGCATACGAGTCTGCAACCATTGGGACATTTTCATCTTTACTATTCAAGGTCTAAAACTTAACAGACTGACCAAATTTCGTATTGTGCGCATGACACATACTTTTTCTCTTATCTCTTTTTATAATTTAATATTTCGTTATTGTGCGCATGACACATACTTTTTCTCTTCTCTCTTTTTATAATTTAATATTTCGTTACATAATTTCGTCACATAATTTCGTTACATAATTTCGTTACATAATTTTGGTTATGTGCCAGAGCAAAGACATGAAAATGTCAAAAGTAGGTAGGTGTTGACACAAAATTGAACATGGCTTTTGAAATTCATTTTTTTCTTTCAGATTTGGACTCCTCGTTGAATTTTAGACAGTTTCGACTACCCATATGATGGTTTAAGAAAATATCTACAGGGTGGTCCATGCGACAATATTAGTTAAAACACCATAACTTTTTAGTTTAATTAAAAATCAAAGTTTTTCTTGCATATTTAGTCTTTATATTTAATTTTGCGTCTCTTTGACTGCCCATATACAGGGTGTTACAAAAAAATTATGTCTCACCCTTTACAACACTTTAGTTTTGTTTTTCGATATGACTGACGAAAAATGTGTAAAATTAGACGAGAATTATTAATCCTAAATAAAAAATTAAAAAAACTCGGTTTAAAAAAAAATCAAGTCATTATTTCACTTGTGAACCACCCTGTATAAAAAATTTTGATGCCAATTGAAAGTGCGTGTATTCATTACACAAACACATTCTATTCTTGTTATCGAAAAAATTAACCGAACTTGAGTTATTCAAGATTTAGAAAAAAAATTGGTCGAAAAAAAACCACCCTGAATGTAATATTTTTGTTTAAAAAAGTACTCAGGAATCATTTAGAAGTAAAATTATCAAATAAAATTCAGGTCGATCCATTTAAAAATCGAAAGTTGACACCTCAATTTCTGACTTTTGAACCACCCTGTATAAAAAAAATTTCATAACTGAAACCGCATAATTAGCAAATGTACCCTAGATTTTTTTATTTTTCAAAAACTCTTTCAGGGGCCGAGTAATTTGAGGTGTCCAAGTTTGGTGGGACACCCTGTATATAAATGAACCATACACATTCGGGATTCGAAGCCGCTACCTTCGGTATGGAATCACTTACCCGGAGAAGAGAACACAGTGGGCGGCAGTCAACACCCATCGCTGGTTGATGAGCACACCCCCACAGAAGTTGTCCCTCTCGAAGGGCCGCTTCAGTGCCACCAACCACGGCCAATCATTCACCTCTGCGGCCCCTTGCTGGATTCGGCCGGTCTGCTTTCCGTTTCGGCCGCAAACTAAAAGAGAAACAGGTCATAACTATACAATAGCTTACAAAGTCACCGTCTAACGTCTAATAGAGAAGTGGCTATATGAGAAATCCCTTACTAATATAATTTTTGCTCTGTTAATTGAGTTCTATTATAAATCTTCTTCTCTGTTTTATCCCGCTCAATCGTGGTCACCGTTGTTCTACCTCATGGTTGATTTTGGTTGGTTTTGGCACATTTTTTACGGCTTGATGCCCTTCCTTACGCCAACAATTCTATTTGATTTGACGTTCTGGATTTAGACGGGGTTT
>CM044958.1:210348-234485 GCA_024516035.1 Bactericera cockerelli
TTGGACAGCTGCCAGGGGTCAAGGAAATGTCGTCCACTGCAATATCCCCCAGGTTGTTCTTCCCCACTTTACCCAGTAGGACAATCTGTGGGTGAAGAAAATAGTACTTATTTCGAACGAAAAGAAAAATCCTATCCTATTTCGTTTTAAAGATTTTTATTCAAGTTACCTATTATGAAAAATTGAAAGGTATTATATTTGCTCAAACTTGCTTTACTAAATCTACGCTGAAACCGGGACTTGAACCACCGACCTCCAGGTTACAAGTCCGCGGCCTTATCGATCAAGCTACTGAGGTTGGTTATTCAAGTTATTATTATTATTAAACATGTTCGATCAAGTTTTATTTTACAATAGAGAACATAATTTTTTTACATACATAGAAATTGAAATTAATACTTAAAACAAAACTTGATCAAGGGCGGTGCTAATGCCAACGGGCATTCTCTTCCATACCATCAAGTTCATGTACTACAAGGAGGAAAACCATACTTAGAAGTCATTTACTAGATTTTTTTACGTTTATTGGAAGACACAGTATAATGTTGGATCAGATTTCTTGATTTAATGCACTAAAGTTCATGATAACACCAAAACAAATCCAAGAAATGTGTGAGACGGTTCTGAAAGATTCAATTCACATCATTCATAACCATATCCATGCAGTATGGAAAAATAATGTATTTTACTGATTGCTATGCTGTGTACTTTGGCAATCAGCAAAAATGCTGACAGCATCTTTGTTTTATTGTTTATAATTAATAAAACATTTGTTTCTCTCTCTTAATATTTATTCGTCTTTAAATTTATTTCCTTTATATTCTTTTCTTTTCTTTAGGCTGGAGTGTTGTATAAATGAATCGTTTATTACAGAAACAACACAAGTCACAGTTTTTAAGAAATCGAGTTTTATACATTTTTGATCCCTATTTGAGTTCTATCTGTATAAGCAGATAGAACTCAAGTCCAAACTACCAAAGGTTTTTGATGATGCTTGAAACATTTAATAGCGATGTACCATGTGTGAAGAGTATACTCTAAACTTACTCTAAAACGGATTGGAGGAAGCAATGGTGACTTCGGCCTGGTACCACGCATTGCCGCCTCACCGGAGAGACTCCACAACTCTCGCTCATTCTGGTTGTTCTGCGAGTCGACCAGCAGGATACTGAGGGTGCCTATTCCGTTTCCGAACATGTGGGTCCAGAAACGCATGCACATGGGGCTGTCGAAACCAGTCAGGTGAAACAGAAAAGTGAGAAGTTGCAATTGATAATAATAATCATATCGCCTTATTTATACTGCCGATTAGGACTATTAAAGTCCATTATTCCAGTAGTAAGCCCAAGACATATTATTATGTGGTAAAAATCCCAAATGGGAGGATAACTTGTCATGTCCCGCCTGAGTTTCGAACCCACGACCTCTGGAGTCTTTGGATTCACAGAGTGCCGCCTTTACTTCTGAGCTACCGGGACATGTTGGTTATGCACTGGTTAACGCGCTAGTTGGCAATCCAGGTAGCGTAGGGATCCGTTGGTTTGAATTTTTGTGTGCACGAATTTTTCCTCATTAATTTGAGTTTGTGACCACATAGTAATAAAGTCTCGGAGGGTTAGGTGGTAGAAAATACTTTGAGCATTAACCTCGCCTGGTGGTTACCTTACACTAGAAAGTATTATTACAAGCTCAACCAGCCTGGGTAGGGCCGGAAAATGCCAGCCTCACGTGTTCGGAGGGAATAGAATTTTCTGTGTGAAAAGTTAAGTGGCATCCGGGTTAAGTGGCAGAGAATGCCTAAGGCATTAACTTCGCCCCGGATTACAAAACAATTGTAATAAAAATTAATATTTCTTTTTGTACATATTTCTAAGTTTTTTTTTAATTTATTGTTATTTTTTTGTTGTTGTTGATGATTATTTTGTAAAAAAATAAAGTGTCAATAAATAAATAAATAAAAGTATGCTTCAAACGGGAATCGAACTCAGGACATGATCTTTGGACCAGGGGCAGTGGTCATGGAGGCTGCTTAAATTGGCTCTCTTTTTTTTTTTCTTTCTTTTTTCTCTTGAAGCACTTTAACAAGGTCTCATACCTGTCGTTCGTGTGGCTCTCTTTAGTTTGAGCTCTTTAGTTTGGCTTTCTTCAGCTGGCAGAAGTTTCAAATGTCGAATGTCAATCCAACCCGGGATCAGTACGGTTCGGTTTTGTAACGTATCCAGTACACGGTAAACGTATCCAGTACGGTTGTGAGAGAAATCTCTCACAAGTGTACTGATTGCGGGTTAATGAACCATCAAAGTTGTACTAGATATCACTGTCAGAACATACCTAGGAGCAAGGACTCTTGTTAAGTCTCTTCTGTAAATAATAATAATAATAATATCGCCTTATTTATACTGCCCGATTAGGACTATTAAGACCCATTATTCCAGCAGTAAGCCCAAGACGTATTATTATGTGGTAAAATTCCCAAATGGAAGGATGACTTGTCATGTCCCGGCTGGGTTTTGAACCCACGACATCTGGAGACTCTGGATTCACAGAGTGCCGCCTTTACCACTGAACTACCGGGACAGACTAAATAAATTTCACTTTAATATTTCTTTTCCTATGTGCTATATCTTATATGTAACTATGTAATGTAAAAGAAATGTACAATAAAACACATTATTATTATTAAAAAAAAATATCATTAAAAAAAAGAACATACTGTCGGGCCCGGTAGAGTCGAATTCCTCGCTAGACAGCTTGGCGACGTCGCCAGGACGGCGGGGGTAGGAGGAGTCTATGAAGGCGTACCCCCCTCCATGCCTCCGTAGATGAAACTGGACCTGTCCGTGGCGGGGCCTGTGGAGGGGTTCTTGCTGCCTCGGCCCTGGTGGAGGGGGAATAATCTCTATATATATAACAGAAAAAAGGACTACCTACCTACCTATGTTTGTTTGTTTGTCCGGAGTTGTTTAGCCAAAACGGTAAGAGATAGTGAAAAATGTCTCAAAATTGACCCCCCCAAAACCATTATCGCTTTGTCCAGAAAAATTATAAAAAGTTCAGAAAGGCATTGCTGTCCAGCAGTACGGCCATGCCTTAGTAAATTTGAAATTTAGTCCCGTTGCAAAGCACGGGCAAACGGCTAGTAGAGTTATAAAAAGTATTTATTTGTCCCGGCAGCTAATTGTCCCGGTAGTTCAGTGGTAAAGGCGACACTCTGTAAATCCAGAGATTCCCGAGGTCGTGGGTTCGAAACCCATCCGGGACATGACAAATTATCCTCCCATTTGGGATTTTTACCACATAATAATATGTCTTGGGCTTACTGCTGGAATAATGGAACTTTAATAGTCTTAATAGGGCAGTATAAATAAGGCGATATTATTATTATTATTATTATTTACACTTTATACAAAACTATCAACAGTAAAAAAATAACATAAAAAACTTAAAAATATATACAAAAAAATGTAGAACAACATTAATTTACATTTGTTTTGTAATCCAGGGCGATTGTTAATGCCTTAGGCATTGTCTGCCACTCAACCCCGTCTCTAGGTCAGCGTCGATGGCACGTTGAATACACCGGTTCTCGTAGGATCACCGAAGTTAAGCAACGTCCAGCGAGCTGAATACTTTGTGATGCTGGTCTCGGTGAGGTTATTAGGTAGCAGGCTTGTGAGTTTCCTGCGAATGGAGGTTAACACCCCGTCGTGATATGACCATGCAGTAGAAAGGACGTTAAACCCACAAAAAAAAGAGTCTCTGAGTGAAATATCAGTTCGCGTGCATCAAGTACATATCATTTTAATTCATTTCATACAGCAAAGCCTTCAAAGGTTTAAGTTATCTTTAAACAGCATTGATAAATTTGTACAGGGGAGAGATTGTTTCCTTATCATATGTAGATCTAGTCGATCTTCTAAAATAGTTGTGACTAGATTATATTTTTTGGTAAAATTGTGTAATTATTATTATTATTAAACAGATTCAATCAAGTTTTATTTACAAAATATAGTATATACAATTTACAAGAAACAAAGTTGAAATTATTAAACAAAACTTGATCAAGGGCGGTGCTAATGCCTACGGCATTCTCTTCCACACCACCCTAATTCCTGTAATTCCATTACTTTCCTCTCCATAGGATAAGGAAAGTAAAAAATCTATTCAAGTAGGTAGGTATCTCAGAAAAAAATCTGTGGTACTTGAACCTAACCACGGTCTTTTGACTACCAATCAATTAAATCACTTGTACAGAATTCTCAGGGTAACCAGAGTGGTGAGTGGTCAAACATTTCCCTACCAAGGACCAGTCGAAATCATCGCCCTCGAAATCGTTCACCCATCTGCAGAAGCCTCCCTCAAAAGTGCAATGACCCCTGCAGTCTGCCCGTTCTTTATGTTGATGGAATCGATAGCCACGTAGCCGCGGTATTTTCTGAACGGGTCCTGCAGGTCTTTGGAGACGCCTTCAAAAATTATCTGAAAGAAGAAAATTTCACCGGTTATAATATGATAAAAAAACCCCGTCACGATATTCGAACCGGGTCACTTGGAGTTGCAAGCCGAGCATTCTACCACTAGGCCAAGTGACTAAGTTCAATAATAATAAACTCTGAAAAGAAGCTAACTAGGCGAGGTTAATGCTCAGAGCATTTTCTACCACCTAAAACCCACAGAGTCGTATTATTATGTGTCACAAACTCAAATTAATGAGGAAAAATTCATGCAGTGGGTGGGATTCGAAACCAAACGGATCCCTACGCAACCTGGATTACCTGTAGACTAACGCGTTACCAATTGACTACCAGTGCACTTCAATAATAATAACACTCTTGAATGGAAGTTAACCACCAGGCGAACGAAGTTAATGCTCAAAGCATTTTCTACCACCTAAAACCCTCAGAGTCGTATTATTATGTGGTCACAAACTCAAATTAATGGGGAAAAATTCATGCAGTGGATGGGATTCGAACCAACGGATCCCTACGCAACCTGGATTACCTGCAGACTAACGCGTTAACCACTTGACTACTAGTGCACTTCAATAATAATAACACTCTTGAATGGAAGTTAACCACAGGCGACGAAGTTAATGCTCAAAGCATTTTCTACCACCTAAGATATTATTATTATTATCCAGGTGATACAGATATACAGGTTTGACTATGGTCAAAATACTCAAAATCAAAAATGGGAGGGTCAGTTGTCATGTGCCGGCTGGGTTTCGAAATCGCGACCTCTGGATTACCAGACCGACGCGATGCCTTGGTCAACTGAGTTACCGGGACTGATTAAAATAAGAAAAGTCAGCGTCAATGGGCAGTTCACTTACACCCCGTCCTGGCATGACCATGCAGTTACAAGTGTCGTCAAACCCAATTAAAAAAAAGGATGCATTGAAAAAATATTGCTCGGAAGTAATAAAACAGAAAAAATAATATTGATGAGAACATAACATATTTTAGGGGTAATACCCTAAATGATGTTACCCCTAAATGTTCTAAACATGTAATACTAGTGCTACAATGACAATACTAAATGTTCTAAACATGTAATACTGTGCTACATTGCACTTTAAATTTGACTATTTAATACAGCTGAAACCTTTCAACACTCTCTTGCCGTAAGAGATCACTGGAAAGGGCAAAGTGCTCAACTGCTTCTTCTTATTATTATTAAACACTTTATTAATATGGACATATATACAACACAGACAATACAAATTAATATAGCAATATAAGAAGAAGTAAAAGAGAAAAAAAATTTAAGAAAAAATAAATCAATATGAACATAATATATGTCCTAACTAAAGGGCGGGGTTATTGCCTTCGGCAATCTCTTCCACCAAACCCTTTTTAACCCACAATAAAATTGAGTAATTGACATCTTGATTCTAATACGTTGTATGATGATAGTTATTAATATGGACTTCCTGGGTTGATATAATAATAAATAATAATAATGCTTTTTCTTTGTGTTATTATGTCACAATTTATTGGGTAGCGCAGACTCATAGGACTTTACCCCTTTAATTTACAATATCTTGTATTATTTTTTTGCCTATGATTCTGCCACTGGTCGCTGCTTCACATCAAAGGAGCTACTCATTTTTCCTCACGAGGTATGAGTGGACCCCGGTTCCTGGGTTAATATGGGTTATCATCCTGCTTCAGCTCCAGGTGGTCAATTTTTTTTTTTTTAAGCTTTATTAGGAGGACAAAGTATAAGTAACAGTATAAAATTAAGAAAATTTTCTGGCCAACCAATTCTGCCGACTAACTCTGAAAATTTTGCTCCGCGAATTTCTAAAGTTTTTCGATAAATTTATTTTTAAATAATGCCTTTTGACAAAAATCAACTATCAGATCGACAATTGATTTTGAATTAGACAAAGATATACAATCCTTATTACCATTGGAAGAAAAAATGAACATGATTATCGATTTAGTGAAGTCACAAAAAGAACAAATTGACAACTTGCAAGCCCAACTAATAGATCAAATGGAAGAGAACAAGAATCTGAAGAAAGAACTGAAAAAAGCATGGAATGACATAGACGATTTACACACAGAGATCAAGATTAAATAATATTATTATCAATGGAATTCCAGAAGCAAAAAATGAAGATGTATATAAACTTGTTGAAAATATTGGATTGAAACTCAATATTTGTGATCCTGCTTCTCACATCCAAGTAGCACATCGAGTAAAAACTACAATCAAAGAGAAATCAAAACCAATTGTAGTGAGACTTCTCAACACAAAAACTAGAGATGTATGGACTGCTGCATACCGCCAGAAGAAAATGTGGGAACAAAAGATTTATTTGAATGAGCATCTCACAAGAAAAAACCAAAATCTACTGAAGAAAACCAAGACCATCCAGAAAGAGAATGGATTCAAATTCGTATGGGTCAGAGACTGCAAAATTTTCATTCGTAAAAATGAAAGTTCAAGAGTATTCGTGATTCGAAGTGAAGAAGATTTTGATCGTGTTCTTGGAAAGAAATGGAATGCTGAGTCAGAGATTTCAGAGGAGGGCAATGATGACACCTTCTCAAGTTTTACAAACCAATAACTAACAAGATTCAAATAATTTTACTCAATATTTTATTTAATATGTTATTTTTTTCAATCTTTCTCGTTATTTTTTCTTATTTTTATTTATCTGTTTTCCATAAACAAATATTATCTTACAATTTACATAAAGATTTAATTATTCTGAAGTTTTTTCAATCGTTATTTAATAAAAAAATTAATTTACACCAAAAAATGAATACTAAAATAAATAAAGTTAAACGCAAATTCGCTTTAAAATTAAAATCTAAAAATATCAATATAATATTACTTGCATTAAATAAGCAATATAAAACGACTATAAATAAATTATATATACTTGCATTAAATAAGCAATATAAAACAACTATAAATAAATTATATATCTTATCAAAATATAATGGCTGATACAATAACAAACGTAATTCCTGATTATGTTCATGATACATGCCAAATTTTTACATCTTTAAAGAAATCTCAAGATTTTTGGTCCATAGATGATTTATCAATTTTTCATATGAATATTAGAAGTATGAATAAAAATTTCAATGAATTAATGCTTCACTTGTTCCCTTACCTATCTAAAATACAAATTATAGTCCTAACAGAAACACGATATAACCCATCATTTCCTCACTCTTTTTCAATAAATGGATACACTGCTCATTTTACAACAAATCAATATAATCAAAAATGCAGGTATTGCCGTTTTCATTAAATCAGATCTTGATTTTCAAGTAGATGAATTAGTTGATTTCACTCTCACAAATTGCTTAAAAATTAATATATCACAACAAAACCAAAATATAACCATTCTTAATTTTTATCGTTCCCCGGAAGGTGATAGTGATAATTTTATACAAGAAATAGACTCTCATTTGACAGAAAATAAATACGACCGATGTGTTTTGACTGGAGACATCAACATTAACATACTGACTGAAAATATCACAGACACAGGACATGACTATTTAGATACATTACTAAGACACAATTTCACACCTCAAATTACAGAACCTACAAGAGTACAAATAAACACTAGACATAACACAAATCATAATTATGAGACAAAATCCTGTTTAGACCATTTAATGTTCAAAGATAGAGGCTCTTCAACTAAAATTAAATCTGCTATAGTTCAACTTCATATAACTGACCACTATGGAATTATAAGTCAATTAAACTTGAAAACTCAAAGATACAATACAGATACTAAAAAAATATACAAAAAAATCAACTTTGAACACTTAACAGATAAAATATCTACAATAGACTGGACCTGTATAAACTGACATGACTGACCTAGACTGGCAACAGAAAAATTTACTGACATTATACAAAAAACAATTGACTCTAGTACTGAAATACATAAATATACAAACTCTATGACTCCTTTAAAACCATGGATGACTCAAGCCTTGTTAAAATCAATACGAAATAGAGACCGACTAGCAATTTTAAGTAAAAAAAAACCAGATAACCTGAGACTTTTAACATATTATAAAAAAGTCAGAAATATACTCTCCAAAGCTATAAAAACAGCACGAACCCTTCATTTAAAATCTGAAATTGATGAAAATAGAAATAATAAAAAAAGATGTGGAAAATATTACACCAGTTTATAGGAAAAAATGAAACTAATAATAACATCAAACAAATCAATTATAATGAAAAAATATACAATTGTATTTCAGATAGCATAATAGCATCGAATATTATTAACAATTATTTTAACAATGTAGGTAAAAAAATCAGTGGAAAAATTGAACAAAAAATTTCCAATTCAGAATCGACACCTCAAGACAACTTAAATACACAACAAGAAAACATGGATACACAACAAGACAACTTAAACACTCGACAAGACGACTTAAATAATCGACAAGACGACTTTAGTACCCAACTAGACAACTTAAATACACAACAAGACAACCAAAATACGCAACAAGACAATATAAGTTATGTATTATTATATGCTTACTCACCTATATTATTTTAACTGGATCAGCAGATTCTCTCTGATCCACCTCTACCTTCAGCAGCGATCTAGATTTGTTCTCTCCTCTGCATCGAGCAGACTCGCTGAAGTTTCTTTTAATATTTACGAAATAATATCGATCAGTATTCGAATATAATTATTAAATTTTATTAAATCTTAAATAATAATCATTTCATCGAACTTTGTCATTTTTATTTCCATATCTAATCATCTTTATATTTGCGATCGCGAATAGATCTGCAAATATAAGATATCTTAAGTTATAAAGTTATTTTCATTTCAATAAGTATTTTTCGAGTTAAGTGTTAAGAATTAATTTTAAGTGATTAAAAAATAAATAAACTTTTAAAAACTTAACCGTAAACTTGACTTATTTATCTGGCGCAGTCTTCCCGGATAATTTTTAGGAAGTAAGCGAAAATTACCTCCTAAAAATCCGAACTTCCTCCCGGAAAAAAAAATAAAAAAAAAATAAAAAAAAAATTTTTTCTCAAGAATCAAAACTTTTCAAACACCCTATACTTGGATACATTCCCATAGCAGCTCACGGACAGAGACCCGTTGTAATCTGCACATCCCCCTTCATCGTAGTTCCGTGAAGTCATAGCAGCAGTCAATCAAATCAGCCACTCATCCTGCGAGTCAGCATTATCAACCAGCCACTACTACGAGCACATACCTGTCATGCATCGAGTCATCGGGTTACTGTAAGTGTGCACCTTATCTATAAGACTTCACAATCTACGTAGCAATTACCTATATACTTAACCTTATGTACTTTTCTCTTGCAAAGATATTATTAGCTACTATCTTCATTGGTATTATTACCATTCAAACAGACAATATTCATTTTTAATTTTATTTAATTTTAAAATCAAAATTTAAAACGGAGTCAGACACTGATTCCTCTGACAGTGGTTCAGATTATTTTCAGGACCTGTGGTCAGGTCAAGAGTACTTAAAAAGCTCGGAACAAGAAACCAATCTCATAGATTTAATTACTAACCTTTCTTTAACAGAAACCAAAATGGCCCCACCAGAATTAAAATCAGAACATCTAAAAATGATCCCGGAGTTTAATGGGGAAGTCCCGTTACTCCCAGATTTTATCTCAGTTGCGGAAAGTCTCGTAACTTATTTTTACGATAATACAAATCCAAATAATTTTCAAAATTATTTTCTCCTCAATTCTCTAAAAAACAAAATCAAGGGTGATGCGAAACTCAACCTGAGTTCGCACACTATCACAAAATGGGCCGACTTGAAGCAGGCCTTGCTAAACACCTATGGTGATAAACGAGATTGTTACACGTTAACAATAGAACTTTGCAATATGAGACAACAAGGAAAACGAATCGGCATTTGCTTTCCACGCGAGAATTCAGTCTCATATTAACTTACATGCTAGCTACGTTGCTACGCATGAAATTTCTGGTAGCGAACACGTGAACACGTATATCGCGACATTAGGCCTGAGGACCTTCCTGAAAGGACTCAAGGAACCGCTTGGTTCTCTCATGAGGACCAAAGATCCAAAGAGCCTCAACGAAGCTCTGAACGTTTTGACAAACGACTTTCAAGTAGACGCTACTTCATATCAAACATTCTCTCAACACAAACAATCCGTACAACAATATTCACCTCACAACCGAAACAACATGAAACAGAATAATTATCAACAGAATAATTATCAACAAAAATCTTTCCAAACTCAAAAGTACACTCAACAAAATCGGTTCTTTACACCAAATCCGCAACAACAACAAAAATCGCAACAAAATTATCAACAACAAAATTATCAACAACCTTACAGACCACCACAGTATAATCAACAATCCCAAAACGTATGGTCAAGACCATCCGGTCAAAACCTTCCAAAACCTACTCCTATGAGTATTTCGGTAAAAAACAATAAAAGTGCATTAAATAATATTGAAATATGTAATGACTCTAATCAATGTCCGGATCTTGAATACGAACAAACCCAAGAAGAAGAACAGTACAACCCCGAAGTTGATTACCACGAACTATCAGCTGAAGCACCACCTGACGACGAAAATTTTCGTCTAATGGCCTCGGAACAAAATGCGGAACTCTAATGAATTTAACCAATCATGAAAACCAGCTACCCTATTTCACAACCTCAAACCCCAACTTCAAAATTTTAGTGGACACAGGGAGCACCAAATCTTTTATAAAACCGTCTTTAGCAAAGAAGTACTATAATAAATTCATTCGCGAAGATCCTTTCGAAATCCGAACCGCTCACGGCAAAAGCACCGAGAAACATAGTATCATCATTCCAGCTTTTGATGTATTGAAAACAAATAAAAAACTAAAATTCACCTGTTTGATTTCCACGATTTTTTCGATTGTTTAATCGGTATGGACACACTACAAAGTCTCGGAATCACAATAGACCTTGCAAATAATATTCTGAAGAATAGTTCAACAGAAATAAAATTACAACTCCGAGATGCAAACTCTGAACTTTACAGAATGGAAATCTACCCCGAATGCGAACAAGTTATTGAACTAAGAGTAAAGAACATACAAAATGGAGATGTCATCATACCAAAGATAAAAATAGGTGACTGCTTCATACAAGAAGGCGCAGCCACCGTGAGAAATGGCAAAGCACTATGTACTCTCACGAATCCAACAGAGGAAAAACTAACGATTGAAGCCAAACCTTTGCTATTGGACGACTTAAACAAAACCTACACCTTCAAACAAGCGGGAACTAACCTGAACAACTTAAAACACTCTTAATGTACAACCCAAATTCAGCTTTGACCTAATAAGAACAGAGCACATGAACTATGAAGAAAAGAACCACCTCAAATTATTATTGGAATCATACGAAGACCTATTCCATATTGAAGGAAATAACCTCACGTTCACAAACAAAATCAAACATCACATAAGAACACGAGACGAAGAACCAGTATACACCAAGTCGTACAGATACCCGGAAATACACAGAGAAGAAGTTAGAAAACAAATTGATGCAATGCTAGACCAAGGAATTATCAGACATTCCTACTCCCCGTGGAACTCCCCGATTTGGATTGTTCCGAAGAAAAAAGATGCTTCAGGCAAACAAAAATGGAGAGTCGTCGTAGACTACCGGAAATTGAACGAGAAAACAATAGACGACCGCTATCCCCTCCCAAATATTTCAGACTTACTCGACAAGTTAGGCAGATGCCACTATTTTACCACCTTGGACCTTGCATCCGGGTTCCATCAAATAGAGATCAACGAAGAAAGTGTAGAAAAAACAGCATTTAGTACGGAGTTCGGTCATCATGAGTTCTTACGTATGCCCTTCGGGCTGAAGAACGCTCCGGCGACTTTTCAAAGAGTCATGGATCAAATACTCAGAGGCCTTGTAAATAAAACTTGTCTTGTTTATTTGGATGATATAATAATTTTCAGTACCAGCCTCCAAGAACATATCACAAATATCAAAGAAATATTCAACCGTCTCAGAGACGCTGGCCTCAAAATTCAACTGGATAAATCAGAGTTCATCAAAAGAGAAGTCGCATATCTTGGTCACATCGTAACCCCAGAAGGCGTAAAGCCTAACCCTGCAAAAATAAAAGCCATCAAAGCCTACCCAATTCCAAAAACAACAAAAGAAATAAAAGGTTTTTTAGGACTCTTGGGGTACTACAGAAAATTTATACCCGATTTTGCAAAACTAACCAAACCTCTAACCCTTTGCCTAAAGAAAAACTCAAAAATTGATGTAAATAACACCGAATACAAAAAATGCTTTGAAACCTGTAGAAATATTTTACTTGATGAACCAATTCTTCAATTCCCGGATTTCAGTAGACCATTTAACTTGACCACAGATGCCAGTAATGTAGCATTAGGGGCAGTACTCTCACAAGGCCCCATTGGAAACGATAAACCAGTGGCTTATGCAAGCCGTACACTAAACAACCATGAACAAAACTACAGTACAATCGAGAAAGAGCTACTAGCGATTGTCTGGGCAACTAAGTATTTTAGGCCATACTTGTATGGAAGGAAGTTTAAAATAATCACAGACCACCGACCACTACAGTGGATCTTCTCATTGAAAGAGCCAAGTTCAAAACTTGTGAGATGGAGATTAAAACTTGAAGAATTTGATTATGAGATTATATATAAAAAAGGAAGTCTAAACACAAATGCAGACGCATTGTCCAGAGTTGAACTAAATACAAACGAAACGAGTGAAATTCAAAAAACTATCCAAAGAATAAAAAAGGAAATCGCCCAGCGGAACAACAATGTTCCAGAAAGAAACAACGCCCCGGACGACAATATTGATAATTTATCAATGATAGCACAACCAGACACAGAAGATTCTGAAGACATAATAAACATAGATCAATTCGTCAACCAAAAATATCAAGAACTTATCGAAGACCCAGATCTCAATCCATTTCTCGACCTTGACCCAGAACCCAGCCTTAGATCTTATTTTAGTAACTGCAATCCAGAATTCGAAGATATAGAAATCCCCAACGACACGTTGAATGCAGAACAACCAACAGTAAACGAACAACAAGAAGAGGACATCAACACGATACACTCCAGCGATGAAAACCCCATAATAGGTATTCCTATTTCCGAAAGTGCTTTGAATGTAAATAGGAATCAAATAATCATAAAATCTGTAAATATTCAACCTAAACCCGTGAAAAACTTGCTTCTTCATAAAGATAAACAAAGATTAATCGTAGAAATACCAGAGGATAATTCCGAGCATTATCTGACAGATTTCATAAAAAAATACGTTTCACCAAAGTTAAATATTATTTAAATTTCCAACCAGTTGATTCAAGCCTCTACGAGGTACTGTCTAGAATCTTACAGACGAAATTCAAACACTCCGAAATAAAATTCGTCAAATGCAACAAAATATTAAAAGACATTACAAATGAAACCCAAAAAGAGCAGATCATACAGAGATGTCACGAAGGTATTACCAATCACAGAGGGATCAAAGAAATTTACGAAGAATTAAAAGAACTGTATTATTGGCCTAATATGATGCAACAAATACAGCAATTCATTAACAATTGTGAACCTTGTCAAATAACGAAATACGATAGAAAGCCACTGAAACTATTAATGAATAAAACTCCCACAGCATCTAAACCTTTTGAGATAGTACATTTGGATACAATTACCCTAGGCGGGAACAAATTCTTTACGTTAGTCGACTCTTTTTCTAAATTTGCACAAGCATATCCTATCTCCTCAACTCAAGCTGTCGAAATAAGTGACAAAACTTGTAGACTATTTCTCACATCACGGTCTACCTACACTACTAATAACAGACAATGGCGCTGAATTCAAAAACACAATAATTAAGGAACTTCTTGCGTTCCACCGAATCGAGGTCCACTTCAATTCCTCTCAACATCCCGAGTCAAACGGTATTGTAGAACGTTTCCACTCAACTTTAATAGAACACATACACTTATTTAACAACAGGAAGGAATTTGAAAACGAATCAATTTATACAAAGGTTAGATACGCTATTCTAGCTTATAATAATACTATTCATTCTGTGACAAAGTTAAGACCAATACAAATAATAACAGGACATTTGGAAACAAAAGATCCCATAGAAGCAGATATAGATCGTCAGTTAACAACAAATTACATCAATAACCACAAAGAAAAGACTAAACTCCTATATCAAATACTAAATGATACTATTGAAGAGAAAAAGAAAAAGGTGATTACAAAAACCAACACAAATAGGGAACCTTTACCCGAAATTCCTACCAAAATCCTTGTGAAAAACAAACAAAAACAATCAAAGCTAAAGAACAAGTACAAACCGGAGATAATTGAATCTATCAATAAAGAATTAAAAACAGCCAATATAACAAAAACTCACCATAACACCTCCGAACGAATACACCTATCTAACATCAAACGACCTAATGTTTCAGAATCATCCAAGGCATCTTTGCCGGGTCCATCACACATGCAGCAGAAGTTATAAAAAACATTACACGGAATCCTGGACTCCTTCTGATCAACCTCGGCGCAGCTAAACTGCAACAGACAAGCCATACATTTGTTCATTACTATGACATTGAACCAATAGAAACCGAATTCAATGCTCTCAACAATCAATATTCAAAACTAAAAACCATAGTTTCTAGAGAAATAACCTATACAACTGAATTAGGCAACTATGATAAAGTTATAAGCTATTTACAAACAAAAATAAGTAACAAATTAAATAGCATTTCTTATCGTCCACCAAACAGAATAAAACGAGGAATTTTTAATGAACTAGGCACAATTGCTAAAGCAATTACTGGTAATTTAGATGACAATGACGGGCAGAAAATTGACAAAATTCTAGAACTTCTACACTCAAATCAAAACAATTTAGAGAAACAAATAGAATTACAATATACCATGAGCAATAACATAATCCAAAATTTCGATAATACAATTAAAAACATTGAACATAACGAAGAACTAATCAAAAATAGAATTAACGAACTTTCAGATATAATAGAAGAAGAGTTTGAAACATCCGAAACATTGCTAACAAAAGACTTATTTAATCAACTTATAATATTATATAACACGTTACTAAACATCCTACAAGACATTGAAAACTCTTTAACCTTTTGCTATCTTAAAACCTATCATCCCAGTATACTCAACACTTACGATCTTTATAAAGAATTAGAGAAAATATCCGAACATTACGGACAGAAACTTCCTTTAGAACTTAAAATTGAAAACTTACCAGCATTCCAAAGACTACTTTCGATCAATTGTAAAATAGGAAAAAGTAAAATTATTTATTTAATATCTTTACCCATTAACTTTGACATAGATTTTGAATTATACTATCTCCTTCCAATACCATCTAAAGCACAGAAAGGTTATGTCACCATACTTCCTAGTAATAAATATTTTCTTAAGTCAAATCAAATTGTGAAGTCTTTAGATAGCGGCGCATGCATACAAAATACCGTATTTCAATGCCCGAGTGCAATACTGAACAACTATGCAAGCGAATGTGAAAGAAAAATTCTCCTAAACGAGGACACTAGCCAATGCCAGTATATAAATTTAGAAATACCACATAATCATGTAGAAGTCATCCCAGAAATAGATGAACTACTTATTGTTTTTCCACAGGAGGACCTGGTTAAAATCCAGTGTCCAAATGACATTGAGAATAAAATTCTTGAGGGAATATTCCTAATAGAAGAAAATGATTGTAAAATCCTTTTCAAAGATGAGACTATTGAATTTGAACATAAGTCAAATGGCAAACCAATTTTTATAGATCAACTAAATATTTCTGATCATAACATTACTTACTCTAAATCTAAGATTGTCCTCAGAAACCTAAGGCTCCATGAGATAAATTCCAACCAATTGCAGCCAATAGAAGAGGAGCCCAGTATTGTAAATAGTATTTTATCCTTAGTTTTTAAGTTTTTGTCATTATTCAGTTCTATTACCATAACGGGATATCTTTCATTTTTACTCACAAAAAAAATAAAAATGATAAGGAAACAAAAAATGCAATCAGAAGCCTCAAAAGCTTATCCTGATATTGAAGTTTTTCAGGCAAATGTCTCAAATTAAAATTCTCCCCATTTTCCTTCTTAAGGAGGGAGGAGTTATGTATTATTATATGCTTACATCACCTATATTATTTTAACTGGATCAGCAGATTCTCTCTGATCCACCTCTACCTTCAGCAGCGATCTAGATTTGTTCTCTCCTCTGCATCGAGCAGACTCGCTGAAGTTTCTTTTAATATTTACGAAATAATATCGATCAGTATTCGAATATAATTATTAAATTGATTAAATCTTAAATAATAATCATTTCATCGAACTTTGTCATTTTTTATTTCCATATCTAATCATCTTTATATTTGCGATCGCGAATAGATCTGCAAATATAAGATATCTTAAGTTATAAAGTTATTTTCATTTCAATAAGTATTTTTCGAGTTAAGTGTTAAGAATTAATTTTAAGTGATTAAAAAATAAATAAACTTTTTAAAAACTTAACCGTAAACTTGACTTATTTATCTTATATTTACAACATTTTCAAGAACAACTACGACTGAAATATATAAACAAATTATGACCTTGAAAAACAATTGCTCTCCAGGTAAAGACGAAATACAAAGCAATATACTAAAAATAATAGCACAATACATATTAGTTCCACTAAAACACATTATAAATTTAAGTCTTGATAGTGGCAAATTTCCATCATCATTTAAAAATAGTATTATTGTCCCTATTTATAAAAAAGGCAATAAAAAAGATTTGGTAAATTATAGACCAATATCTCTTTTATCAAATTTCAGCAAGATATTGGAAAAAATAGTTAAGACGAGACTAGACCATTACTTACTTACAAACAACAAAATTACTGACAGACAATACGGTTTTAGAACTGGTATAGGAACAGAAGACGCATTACTTGACCTGACTTCTTACTTACATCAACAATTAGACTGTGGGAAAAAAATAATTGGTATATTTTTAGATATATCTAAAGCTTATGACTCGATCAAACATCTAAATTACTGACACAACTAAGACATCTAGGGATACAAGACACTGTACTACAATGGTTTGACTCATACTTGACAGACAGGACACAACAACTAAGACTCAATTCTCAGCTATCTGATGTTGAATTATGTCATGCATACTCAATCCCGCAAGGAACAATATTGGGGCCTTGTTTATTTAATTGTTATATAAATAATTTACCTGGAATAAGCAAGGGCCGAGTATTTTGTTATGCGGATGATGCAGTCATAATTTATTCAACAAATAGCTGGGAAGAAACACACAAACTAGCAACTAGAGACATAATTAACATTCAAAACTGGTACATGAAAATGTCATTGCTACTTAACTTTAACAAAACTAACTATATGACCTTTTCAATAGACGAGAGAGGACAACCGCGACATTCTACTATACAAGTACCTGACATAGACAATAAGACAATAACATTACAAAGACTAACTCACGTACGATATTTAGGAATCATATTAGATAATCACTTAAAATGGACTGAACATATAAAAATGGTAAGAACAAAACTACGAAACTTAATGTATATATTTAACAACCTTAACAAAGCCTGTGATAAGTCTGTGTTACGCGAAATTTATTTTGCTATGGCACAGTCCTTATTGCAGTACTGTATAACTTCTTGGGGAGGGGCATACAAAAATAACATGACTAAACTTAATAGAACACAAAACATATTACTAAGGACAATTTTACAAAAGGACAGATTTTTCCATTCTCAAGACTTATACCTACTATTCAATGTTCCTACAGTACAAGACATTTACATTTTCAAGACAGCTACATTTACAATTAAAAAGAAATACATATGGACATTAAATACTAACACATACAATACACGACAGACAGGACAAGCCAGACTTCCAACAATACATAAATCATTAACACGTCGTCACTTCTGTTATGTGGGTGCGAAAGTTTTCAACATTTTACCAACTGATATAAGAAATATAAATGATTTAAAAATACTTCGATTGGAATTGAAAAAATGGTTTAAAAATGAAGATAATAAAAATAAATTAATTAAACTCTGGGATTGAATATAAATAATTACATTAAATGAATAACAATATCAATAAAGATCTATTAATTCACAAAAACAATCAATCTTAAAAGTAAAAGAATAAGAATTTAAATAAAATAGAAATTTAAATTAAAAACATGTAAATTTGCAGATTTTGGTATATACAAATATGACTTTTTTGTACGGTAGGGTCCAACACATGCTAACGCACTCAGGATCCTACTGAAACTTTGTGATTATAAGAGAAGAAGATGATTATATGTATGTAAATAAATATATTTCAAGTATTTGTTGAAAAAAAAAAAAAAAAAAAAAAAAAAAAGACAAAATAAATAAGTTTAAAAAAAAAGAAAACAACAATAATGTCCTACCTAAAGGGTGGGATTATTGCCTGTGGCAATCTCTTCCACCCAACCCAGGTTATCATCCTGCTTCAGCTCCAGGTGGTCAAATTTGTGATCTCCGCCGCATGTTCCACCCACCTGATGCTCCTTGTTGAACGTGTACAGAATCTCAGCCGTCATCCACATCTTGTAGGTGGGATCCTTGGTGCCCCAGAGCACCCTGAAGAAACCATCTGGTTTGTTCTCTTTGGTAACGGGCTGCAGAATCACGCGCAGACCTGCGGCGCTCAAGCCATCCACTGCGAAGCTGAAAAATAATAATAATAATAAAAATATCGCCTTATTTATACTGCCCGATTAGAACTATTCCAGTCCCATTATTCCAGCAGTAAGCTCAAGACTTATTATTATGTGGTAAAAATCCCAAATGGGAGGATAACTTGTCATGTCCCGGCTGGGTTTCGAACCCACGACCTCTGGAACCTCTGGATTCACAGAGTGCCGCTTTTACCACTGAGCTACCGGGACGTGCACTGGTAGTCAAGTGGTTAACGCGCTAGTCTGGTAATCCAGGTAGCGTAGGCATCCGTTGGTTCGAAACCCACCCACAGTGCATGAATTTTTCCTCACTCATTTGAGTTTGTGACCACGTAATAATAAGACTCTGAGGGTTATTAGGTGGTAGAAAATGCTTTGAGCATTAACCTTGCCTGGTGGTTAGCTTCCACTAAAGAGTGTTATTATTATTGTTATTAAAAATGAGGGTGAAGAGCAATCATAAAAGACGCCCAGTTGCATACTCGTTACTCGTCGTGATTTGTCCATACAGTTGAAAGAGACGTTAAAGTTAAACTCAAATTTAAAAAGCATACTCATGGACAGATTTTTTTAAATTATTATTATTATTGCAATTATTCAACACTTTATTAGATATAATGGACATTTGTTGAGCTGTACAGTAGTTTACAGTACAAAGAATCATTTTAACAATGAAAAAAATGGAAACAATATATACAATAATAATGAAAAGGAATAGAAAAATATATAAAAAAACATATGTCCGAACTAAGGGGCGGGGTTATTGCCTATGGCAATCTCTTCCACCCAATGAATCTCTTACACCTCGACCTAGGTGATAGATTATTGATTTGACAAACAAACCTGGTGGTTACCTTTCACTAAAGAGTATTATTATTATTATGTTAAAGTCCCATTATTCCAGCAATAAGCCCAAGACATATTATTATGTGGTAAAAATACCAAATAGGAGGATAACATGTCATGTCCCGGTTAGGTTTCGAATCCACGACCTCTGGAATCTTTGGATTCACAGAGTGTCGCCTTTACCACTGAGCTACCGGGAGAGACCATAATGGGAACTTCACGATTCGGCCCAAACTACCTGAGTAGTCACAGAAAGCCATTTCTAATACATAGAAGGCCAAAACCTGATATACATAGAAGGTAATTTCGTAATTTAATGTTGAATAATAAAAAATCCATCAATTTGTACGGTACCTACTTAGAATGTTGTACTGGGCCGAATCGTGTTGTTTATTTTTTTGACAAGATAACGTTTTGGGACGAATCGTTCGGTGACTTTTTTTTACCTGAAATCGAAAATCTTTTTCATAAACCTTTTGTGCCGAATCGTAATGCGCCCACCATAATAATAATATAATAACAACAACAACGGTTACAATCGACCTTTACCTGAACTGGACACACTTTCCCTCAGGACCTGTTGATCCCTGCATGACGCTCTCCACAAAGGCATTCTGTCCTCTCGAATTATCTCATCCACCCTCAACATGGGAGTTGCCAGAAGAGATGTCTCGAAGAACATGTAACCACCTGGAAGGAGATAATACAGAGTTAGAAGAGATGTCTCGAAGAACATGAACCATGAAACCAAGATGGAAGGAAAGAGATAATACAGAGTTAGAAGAGATGTCTCGAAGAACATGTAACCACCTGGAAGGAGATAATACAGAGTTAGAAGAGATGTCTCGAAGAACATGTAACCACCTGGAAGGAGATTAATACAGAGTTAGAAGAGATGTCTCGAAGAACATGTAACCACCTGGAAGAAGATAATACAGAGTTAGAAGAGATGTCTCGAAGAACTGAACACCTGGAAGGAATATACAGAGTTAGAAGAGATGTCTCGAAGAACATGAAACAAAGGAAGGAGATAATACAGAGTTAGAAGAGATGTCTCGAAGAACATGTAACCACCTGGAAGAAGATAATACAGAGTTAGAAGAGATGTCTCGAAGAACATGAAACTACATGGAAGGAGATAATACAGAGTTAGAAGAGATGTCTCGAAGAACATGAAACCACATGAAAGGAGATAATACAGAGTTAGTAATACAGAGATAATACAATACAATACTTATTATTATTATAATTAATTACTATATGATTTATTAGGTAAGACAAAAATATATACAGTAAAATACAATGAAATTATTAAGAAAAAAATAAATAGATTGAACAAAGAAACAAGAACAAAAAAGAGAATAAAGCTAATGTCCTACCGAAAGGGCGGGGTTTTTGCCTGTGGCAAACTCTTCCACCAAACCCTGTGGAAGTGTTGGGTGGAAGAGATTGTCATAGGCAATAACCGCGCCCTATATTTTGGACATCAGTAGATAAATATTTTATCTATTTTATTAATATTTTTTCCTTGTTTATATTGTTCATAATTTTTATCATTACTTGTTTGCACAAAAATATGTCCTATAAATAATGTGTTCAATAATATTTAACATAATAAGTTGAATTAGCCTTTAACAGTCTGACAAGGGAACTCTAAACTAGAGAACAGACTAGGCAACAAGCAAGGCTAGCTTGCAGTTTCCGAAGGGTTTAGGTAATGACTTATAAAGAAAAAGTCCAAGTCCTCAAGATGCATCGCGATGGTTGATTTTAAGCATAGTTTAAGTGGAGACGTTATCATATATTTTAAGTTAATGTAATTGCAACACCAAGTTACGTTTGAACATAAGTTAAAAAAATAAAATATTTTTTATACGTATGCATACTATTTGGATATTATCTTGTATAATTTGGACTGTACCTGTTTATTGAGATATATTTACGTCTTATGTTAATTTATGTTAGTTGTTTTTCTAGTTTACGGCAATCCGCTGAACAACAGCTCAAGTTTAAACGGAAAAAACCAACAGGTTGACCCGGCTGGTCAACTTGAAAATTATTATTTTCCATCGTAAAACAATGGAATGTTTACTTATGTAATGGATGAAGAATGTTCAGTTGTGACTGAGTTGTTGTCTGAAGAGGTGAAGTTGAAGTTAGTGGAGTTGAAGTTATTGGAGTCAAACATGACAGAGAACTAAGCTTTTATTTTTTCCTCATCCCTCCATACACGATTCCCCGTGTATGGAGGTAAAACCCACGTCCTGACTATCTATCTCAATCAGGACGTTAAAACCAAATAGAATCAACTCGTCACAATAGATCTGATTATTATTATTATTATTATTATACAACGCTTTATTAGATATAAATGGACATTATTTACATAGGTATAATTAATTATTTTAACAATGGAAAAAAAAAAAAAAAAAAAAAATAGAAAATATATAAAAACATATGTCCTAACTAAAGGGCGGGGTTATTGCCTATGGCAATCTCTTCCACCCAAAGATTAGGTCGCAAGTTAGTGTTAATTGTTAGGGTTTCATGCACTGAAAACCCTGCAACCAGATCAGATAATAATAAAAACCCTAACCCTTCTCAGCGTCCTCGGCAACACTGGTCACAATAGATCTCATTAGGTCGCAAGTGTTGATTGTTAGGGTTTCACTGAAAACCCTGCAACCAGATCAGATAAGAATAAGAACCCTCACCCTTCTCAGCGTCCTCGGCAACACTGGTCACAATAGATCTGATTAGGTCGCAAGTGTTGATTGTTAGGGTTTCACTGAAAACCCTGCAACCAGATCAGATAATAATAAAAACCCTAACCCTTCTCAGCGTCCTCGGCAACACTGGTCACAATAGATCTGATTAGGTCGCAAGTGTTAATTGTTAGGGTTTTCATGCACTGAAAACCCTGCAACCAGATCAGATAATAATAAAAACCCTAACCCTTCTCAGCGTCCTCGGCAACACTGGTCACAATAGATCTGATTAGGTCGCAAGTGTTAATTGTTAGGGTTTCACTGAAAACCCTGCAACCAGATCAGATAAGAATAAAAACCCTCACCCTTCTCAGCGTCCTCGGCAACACTGGTCACAATAGATCTGATTAGGTCGCAAGTGTTAATTGTTAGGGTTTCACTGAAAACCCTGCAACCAGATCAGATAATAATAAAAACCCTAACCCTTCTCAGCGTCCTCGGCAACACTGGTCACAATAGATCTGATTAGGTCGCAAGTGTTAATTGTTAGGGTTTCATGCACTGAAAACCCTGCAACCAGATCAGATAATAACAAAAACCCTCACCCTTCTCAGCGTCCTCGGCAACACTGGTCACAATAGATCTGATTAGGTCGCAAGTGTTAATAAAATTGTAAAATTGTTAGGGTTTTACTGAAAACCCTGCAACCAGATCAGATAATAATAATAAAAAAAAACCCTCACCCTTCTCAGCGTCCTCGGCCACACTGGCATCCTTGGTAGGTCCCCCCAGCCAGTTGGAAAGCGTCCTGCACCCAACTCCCATTTCAGATTGGTTCCGTTTCGGTTGTTCCAGTAGTTGCAGTTGCTCAGGCTGGGGACGGTTCCGAACTCACAGAAATCTTCGCGCGCCTGCCTCCGGATACGGGACTCCTGGAAAGTTCAACGACCTTAAATTAGATGGAGGAAGGAAGCAATGCAATTACGGGACTTCTGGAAATTTCAACGACCTTACATTAGATGGAGGAAGGAAGCAATGCAATTACGGGACTCCTGGAAATTTCAACGACCTTAAATTAGATGGAGGAAGGAAGCAATGCAATTACGGGACTCCTGGAAATTTCAACAACCTTTAATTAGATGGAGGAAGGAAGCAATGCAATTACCGGACTCCTGGAAATTTCAACGACCTTAAATTAGATGGAGGAAGGAAGCAATGCAA
>CM044958.1:234585-265389 GCA_024516035.1 Bactericera cockerelli
AAAATAAATCAAAACCCCCTTTAGCAAAGATTTTAAAAAAAAATTAAAATTTGCCTAAAAAAATTTCACCATCTCCCCACGTAAGTAAAATAAAATTTTTTTCCAGCCCCTTCATTTTATAATGGAAACATGACAAAATGGTAAGACCTACTGCAAAGGTAAGGGGCAAGTTTATTAACGGGCCCGTTTTAAATTGCCCCCTTTTGGGTTTTTTTAACAAAAGGGCTACGCAGCAACACCGCCCTTTCCCCGGGAAAATTTCTCTAACTTTAAAAATGCCCAATGAAGGGGGGCACTTTTTCCCTGCCTTTTTAAAACTTTTTGCCTGGACTAAGAGGGGGGAACTAGTTTTTCCCATTTTTACGCGACTGTAAGTCATAAAAAAAAAAAAGATTTTCCCGGATTTTCCAAAACTTTTCCCAAAATTTTTGGATAATTTGGTCCAATAATTTTATATCGAGTAAGTCGTTTTGGATTTTCCATCTACTACGCAGAGGCCGGAGGCTTTCTAAGGGGAATTTTGGGGGTAAAAAAAAATTGTGCAGGAGTGAGAACATGGGTTTTCTAAAGGGGGTTCGAACTCAAAAAAACATAATGGACGAAATTCAAAAGAGCTTCTATTTGTGTGAAAAAAGTACACAGCTCTTCAAGTAAAAAGTTTTTGAGTGCCAACCCCCAACCTATACAAATGTGATTTGACAGCCTTTACTTTAGCCTCCGAGATCCCATTGAAGTGAGCTCCAGGGGGGAAAGGATTTTAAATTTGCCAGGTTAACCCTATAAAACAGAAAAATCCTCCTTTTTTGAAGTTTATATTCGCGAGAATTTAAAAATGAGTTTTGTTCATCAAGTGCGTTTTTTGCACCAACAAAAATTTCTTTACCGTGGCCCCAAACAAGACATTTTTGGAAAGGGAAACCACTTTGGGGCCCAAAAGAAACGCTTGAATGCGCCCTAAGAAAGTGGGAGTGATAGATCAAAAAGCGCCCTCAAAAAGGGGAATAGCTTTTGTTCCCAAACATCGAAAATACAAATGTAGGCCTTCTGCCCTCTTCTGCCCAGGGTCTACGGAAAAAAATGATAAAAAAAAGGGTCCCTTTAAGTTTTTAGTGCAAGTTAAAAAATGCTTTAGCCTGTTAAAAACCCCTTTTTTTGGTAAGTCTGAAAAAAAGGGGTTTTTTGTGATTGGGGGAAAATTTTAAAACAAGTATTAAAAATTCTTGACGATTTTTCTGACGAAGTTTCTCCCCCCCTAAAACCCAAATATTTTTTTACGAATTTATAAGAGAAAATAAGTGAGGGCCGGTATAAAGGGATTAGTCGAGGGTTTAAATTTTTAAATTTATTATTTTTACAACATGTCCCTTTGGCAGGAAGAACAACGGGATTTTTGCGCTCATAACCCAGATCTGATTTTTCAAAGACGACCGCCCACACGAATAACTCCATTGCCCAAGAATGGACTTAATTTGACGGGGACCTTTACTACAAGGTAAATTTTTTTTTTCAATTTTTTGATACAACGAGAAGTGTTCATTTTTAATTATTTTTATTATTTTTATCTCTGCCGGAAAATTTTAAACTGAAAAAATTCCCAAACCCAAAACCCTCACCCCTCCGGGGGGTTCTTTAAGAAACCCAAGTCCCCAAAGCAACTACTCGTTTAAAACAAAGGGGCCCAAAATAAAACACCAGAAAAAAATTTTTTTTTTAAAAAGGGTTTTTCGGACAAAATTTTCGTCTCTCCCCGCACAACCCAAAAATTTTCCTTTTTTGGGGGTTAAAAAAGGGGGGGGCATCCTTACGGGGAAAAAAATTTAAAAAGGCCCAAACCCCCCCCAGATTTGATTAACCACGGGGCCCCGGGAAAAACCCAAAAAGAAAAAAACACAAAATTCGGGGGGTTTTTTTAAACCCCCCGATAAAAAAATTTTCGGATTTTCAAACCCCCAAAATTTTTCCCCCGACAGTGTTTCCCCCCTTCCCCCTTTTTTTTTTGGGGTATCGATTAGCTACGAAGGTCTCCCAAAAAATGAGGGGGAAACATAAACCCCCCAAAACAAAACTACCGTTAAAACTAAAAAGAAAAAAAACTTTTTTCAATGGGGGAATTAAGTTTATAACTATCTACGATGTCTGTTAATTTTTAGAGCAAAAACGAAAAAAAATAATTTTTAAACGAGGAATTTGATTGGGATTTAAAAACCCCCTGCCACTTTTGATTTAAACCAAATAAAAATTTAAAATTTAAAATTTTTCCACTGGGGAAAAATCACTCTGCTGAAAAACCCCCCCCCCAAAAACCCCTTGATGCTTTCCCTCGGCAAAACCCCCAAAAAATTTTCAGCGTGAAAAATTTTTTTACTACGAATGGGTCCCCCGGGGAAAGACAAGTTAGCTTTGCATGGCAATTTATTTTGGGGAAGGGTTTTTCCCAAATTTCTACGATTTTAAAAAGGGGGGATTTGTCCCAGATAAAAACTAAAAAACCACAACTTTTTAAATGACCCGTTTTCCCACAAGGACGGGAAAAAAAAAGGGCCCCAAAAAGGGGAAAAAAAAAAAAACGGGCCCCAACAAGTGACAAAAATTTTTTCTTTTGGTTTCAGGGTTTTTTTTTTCAATGTTTTTTTTTTAAAAAAAAAAAATATTTGGTCGGAATTTCCCCTGCAAACCAAATATTTTTCAGAAGATCGCCATCCCCCCTAAAAAAATTTTTGATAATCTTTCCGAAACGGCCCCCCTTTTTGAAAAACCTCCTAAAAAATTTGGGGGACCCCCCAATTTTATAAAAAGTAAACCCCCCCACCTTTGGGGAAAAAACCCCCACCTTTTTGTTAAAAAAAGATCACCCGCCGGGGGAGAGTTTTTTTAAGCCGTAAAAAAAATTTTGTGGGGGGGGGTACAGGGGGGTTAAACCCCTTCACTGAAAAAGGGAAAATTTATCGCCTCGCCCCAGCAACGGGCCCAAAAACCGAACGAAAAAGAAAGGAACGGTAAAAAATTTAAAAAAAAAGGTAACCGGGGTTCATCAGAAATAAAACAATCATCTTGGGGATAAAAACCCCCAAAAAAATCTTCTGTTTTTTCCCCAATTTTTTTAGGTTTCTTTTAAAATTTTGGGGAAAAAAATTTTTTTTTTTATGCCCCCTCATAACAATAGGAAAAAGACAAAATTTTTAATAAAATAAAAATAGATCCTTTTAATTTGGGGCCCCCCCCATAAAAAAATTTTTTTAAAAATTTTTTTAAATTTTCAAAAAAATTTTTAAAAATTAAAAAAAACGTGGGACCATCAAAACCCCTTGGGAATTTCCTTATGGGCCCGGGCCCCCTACCTTTTGGGGGAAAATTTTAAAAAAACCAAAAAACGTTCAAAAAAAATCGGGGTGCGAGGGCAAAAAAAACCCTTTCATCTAGGTGCCCTTGATGACGTTTAAAAAAGATGACCGCAACTCTGCATGAGATCGAGCTTTTTTCCCCTGGCTAAAAAACCCTTTTTGCGGGCAAGATGATAAGAGTCCCCCAAACCAAAATTGGGCTCCCTTTAACGGAAAAAAAAAGGGGGTTTTAAAAAAAAACCGGTCATTTCTTTAAAAAAAAGGGGGTTTTATTTTTCCCCCCCCTTTTTTAAATCACTTTTTTTAAACCCCGGGCCCGGGCCCCGCTGAAACTTTTTTTTTCCCCAAAAAACTTTTTTAAATTTTAAAACTGTCAACGGGGGGCCCCTTTTTGGAAGGGCACGGGAAATAAATTAAAAGATTATGTCCTCAAATCTGGGGGAATTTTAAACGGGTCCCAAACCCAAAAACCCCAACAAAACCCTAGTACAGAATTAAAAGGGCAACAACACAAAACTGGGATGGGACAGGTAAACCTAAAATCAAAAAAGGGGAAAAATTTGAGCCCCGAAATCCCAAAAACAACGTCGGTTTTTTAAAAAAAAAATTTTCAGCGGAGGAAATTTTTTTCCCAAATAATCTTTTTAAGACATATCTGGGGGTTGGGGGGGGGAAACCGTCTATTTTTTTTATCTATACGAGGGGCAGGGAAAAAAAATTTTTTAACTTTTCCCCCAAAAACCCTAGGGGCGAAAGAAAAATTCCCCTGCCCGTGAAGGGTTTCAAACCCTTTTTACCAAAACCCCCCTTGGGAAAAGTTTTAAAAAGCATCTTTTTTTAGAAAAAAATCCTAACTTCTTACGAGAAAAATTCCCAAATTTCCCCCAAAATTTTTTTGAAAAAACCTGGGGTTTTAGTTTTAAAACAAACGAAAGGGTAAACCCCTTTCCCCAAATCCGGGTTTCCCAACCTGAAGGAAACAAAAAAATTTTGCCCCCTTTTTTCCCAAAATATTTTTTTGGTTTTTTAAAACGGGGGCCACGGGGCATTAAAAAAGGGGTTTAAATTCCCCCTCCCAGGAAAGGGGGAAATTTTTTTTCCCACACCCCCAAAAGGGGTTTTTGACTATTACGAAAAATTTTGATGAAGTTTTCCCCTTTAAAAATCCCGACCCCTTTTTTTTGGAACAGTCAGATTTTTAAAAACCTTAAAAAACCCCAACCCCCAAGGGGGTTTTTTTTTTTTTTTTACAATTAAACCCCCGGGGGGAAAAATTTTTTTTTACATTTCTTTAAACCCCTTAGGGGCACCTGAAGACTTTGACACAGGGGAGAAATTGCTTTTTTTTGGGGGAAACCCCTATTTTGGGGGGAGAAATTTTTAAAAATTTTTCCCCGGTTTTTTTAAATTTTTGGGATGGTCTTTGGGAAACATTTTAAAAACAAGCCCCCACAAAAGGGGAAAAATTTAAAAACCCCAAAGGGGTGTGTCCCCCCTTTTGTTTTTACTGGGGGGAAAAAACCTGATTTAAAAACCCCTTTTTTAAAACCCGACCCCCCCCTACAAAAATTTTTTTTTAAAAACTAAACAAACTATTTTTGGTAAAACCCCTTTTAAAAATTTTTTGGGCATGCTTTTGAAGAAAAAAAGTAACTTGCCCAAAATACAACCCCATTTTTTTTTAAGTTTTTTTCCCCAAAAGGGGTTTTTCCCCCTTTTTTCCCCGGGGGAAAAGTTTGTAAAAGCAAATGAAAAAAAAATAAATTTTTTTCTAGATTTTAAATTTTAAAAAAGGCCCCTTAAAGGGGGCCAAACCCACAGTGCGGGGGAATTTCCCCCAGAAAAATGCTAAGGCTTTTCCCCTGCCCCCAATTTTGGGGAGAGGTTTGAAATTTATGATTAAATTTAAAAGTAAGTTTTTCGAAAAAAAACTTTTATCATTATTTTTCCCCTTAACAAATTTCAAAAATAATAAAAAATTTTCTCGGGCGGGGCAGGAATCCGGGGCAAAAAACAAAAAACCCCTTCCAGAGATTCTTTTTTTTTAAAGGTTTTGAACTTTTGGGCTTTAGAAAGATCATTTCGAACAAAAAAAAATTTTTTTTAAAGGGGACTAAAAAAATTTTTAAACCCCAACGGCAAAGGGACTCTCCGGAATAAGGGCCCCAACTCAAGTGCGGGTAATTTTATTTTGATCCGGAACTCTTAAAAAAGTTGAAAAAATTAGCCTACTACAAGGGGTTTTTTTTAAATTTTTCCTTTAAAACTTCATCGAACAAATTTTTAAAAACCATAGGGGTTTTTGTGGGGAAACTCTCCTTTTGGTAGTTCGGTTTGGAATCTTTTTTTAAATAAAAATTTAAAAACTTTATTGAAAAAAAAACCCCTTCCTAAAAAAAACATGTATACACACCCCCCTGCTTTTTTGATTTTGCGCCTGAGACCTTTTGGGGGGTTTTTTTCCTTTTCCCCCCTGAAAAAAGTTTTGGCAAGTCATTTGCTTTTTGAAAATTTTTTTTTTTTAAAAAAGGGGGAAACCCTTTTTGGGGGAAAATAAAACTGTGAGCTTCCTTTCCCCCCCTTTTTTTTTTAAATAAAATGTGCTCAAAAACCAAAGGGAAAAAAGGCCCTAAAAAAAAAAAAAAACCCGTGGAAAAGGGGTTTTCCCCCCAAAAAAACCCCCGGGAAATTTTGGGGAAAAATTTTTTTAACGAAAATTGAAGCAAAAGGGGGCACTTTAATTTTTTACTATTTTAATAATTAAAAGCAGAAAACCCCCTGTCATTTTAAACCCGGGAAGATCCCTTTTAAAACCCAAACCCCCCTTTTACAAAAAACCTTTGCCAAGCTAAAAGGGTTTAAAAATTTGCACGCCCTCACAAAACCCCCAAAAAAATATGGGAATATTTTTTATATAGAAAAAAAAAAAAAAACCCCCAAAGGGCCCAAAAAAATTTTTAAATTGAAAAAAAAGGGGGTTTTGGGAAGCCAAAAAAACCTAATTTTCCCATTTTACGGGGGTTTTAAAAACGAAAAAAAGGGCCCGGGGGGGTTTTTCAAAAACGTATACGGGGGGGAAAAAATTAAAAAGGGGTATTAAATTTACACGGAAAGAAAAGGGGGAAAGGGAAAAAAAACTATTTTTTTAAAAAAAAATGTTTTTGGGGGAGGGTTTTTAAACCTTGAAAACTTCCCCCAAAGGGGTACCCCCCGGGGGGGCCCTTTAGAATTTAAAAAAAGGGGGTTTAAAGATTGAGGAAGGAGCGAAAACGTACCCTCCTGACCACGTTTGTAACAATCGAACAAGGCATCGTCGTTCTAATTTTTCAAAAAAATTTTGGGGGGCCCCTTTTTTTGAAAAGAACATATATCCCCCCAAACCCCCCCGGTTATCGAAGTGTTATCTCTAACATTTTGGGGGCGTAGAGATGATTAAATTAAAATGCCGGGGGAAATTTTTTTGGGGGAATTTTAAAAAGGGGGTTCACATGGCGTAAAAAAGGACCTATTTATTATTTTTTTGCCAAAAAATTGGGCCAAAAAGGGAACCCCCTTTCTCCCCACACAAAATTAGTCTCTTGTTTTTTTTAAAAAAAAAAAGGGGGAAAAATCCCCCCCAATTTTTTTTAAATTTTTTTAAAAATTTTTTTTCCCCCCTGAATTTTTTTTGGGGCCCTGAAGGGAAACCTTTTTTTTGGGTCGTTTTGACTCAAAACAAAAAGGGGGAAATACTACCCCCATTTTTTCCCCCCCCCCCCAAGGGGAAAAAGGCCCGAGGAGGAAAAGCAACAACAAGGACCAAAAAGAGTTCCCGCTACAAAAGGTAATTAGCTGCTGTTTCTTCCCCCCCAAAAAAAAAAAGGCTCCCAGAACATCATCAAAAAATTTTTTCCCAAAGATGGGGCCCCCCCCAAGGTTTTGCCCTTTTTGTTGTCTTTCACCCAAAAACACAGAAAAAGAATGCTTTTTTGCGGGCACCACACAAAAAGCTTTTTCCCCCCCCAGCCAAAAAAAACGGTTTTCCCCTTGGGCTAAATTTCCCCCAAAACCCCTCCTTCTTTTAAAAAAGGGGGAAAACAGTGAAAGGGTAAAAGCTTTTAAAAAAAAAAAAATCATCACGGGGGGAGATAAAATACAAAAAGGGTAAAACCCCCTGACGTAACACGGGTTTACCCCAATTCCTTTTTCAAGAAAAAAAAAGGGTGAAAAATACAGGTTTTATCCCCATTTTTTTCTCAAAAAATAAAACGCGTTTTTTTCAACACACACACAAATTTTTTTTTTCAGTTTTTTTTTTTAAAAAATTGAAAAAGGGGGGGTTTTTTTTCCCGAAATGCTCAATGAAAAATTTCTAATTTTTTAAAAATTAAAAAAAATTTTTAAAATCTTTTTTTAAAATTTAAAAGAAACTGGAAAAATACAAAAAAAAATCAAAAACCAAAAAAAAAAATTTTTTCCTTTAAAAATTTATTTTTAAAATAACTACTTTTTTTCCGGGACCCTAATTCCTCGGGAAAGGGGGGGTTTCCAAAATCTGGCGGTTTTTTAAAACAGTGAAACTTTTAATTAAAAGTCGGGGGAAAATAAATTTTTGGAAATTTTTTGGGGAGGTGTTGTAACTTTGTTTTGTGTAAAAAAAAAACCTTTGCGGGGGGTTTTAAAGGGGGATTTGGTAATAAAAGGGTTTGTTTTTTTCTTTCGTTCAAATTTTTTCCCAAAAAAAAACAAATGCTGTTGCTCCAGTCTTCCCCGAAATAAAAAACCCCCCCGTCAGGGGATTTTCCCCTAAGGTTAGAAACATGGTCTTTTTTCCCCTTTAAAACCCCAAGAAAAAAAAAAGCAAGCTTTTAAAAACCCCCTTAAATTTTTTTTTTTGTTTAACCATTCATTTTTCTAAAAAATATTCCCCGTACTCTATAGGGGAAATTATGAGAACGGGCTTAAAATTTTTTTTTTTCTTTAGAGGAAAAAAATTTTTTATGCGATTTAAAAAAGGGAAATTTTTTCTGAAGACTCTTTTCCCAAAATTTTAAAAACCCCTTTTAAAATTTCCCTTAAAAAATCAAATTTTAAAGAAAAGGGCCCCCAATTTTTTAAAATGTGTCAGAAAAAAAAAAAGTAGTGGGGTTAAAATGATGGGGGGGGCTGTGATTTTTTTTAAAAACCAACTAAAGGGGGGGGATTTATTATGATCCCCTTAAAATTTGGGGACAATTTTTCCCCCCCAAAGGGGATTTTGGGGAAAAAAACAGGTAAAAGGAAAGGGGACGAAAATCGTTGGGGCCCTTTTATTTTTGAAATTTTTGGGCCCCAAGGAAAAAATGCGCCCAAATTTTCCCAATTGTTTGGAAAAACCCCCCTTTTTTTTTTTGGGGGGGAATTTAAATTAATATTCAAAGGAAAAAAAAATGGAATCTAAAATCAGCTGAGGAAACGGATGTATAAACCATCAGTACCAGTTGCATTGGATTAATAGTTAAAAAACCCCCTCCTCACATCTGCACAAAAAACATCTTGGAAACAAAACTCAGGATTGTGTTGATTAGGTTGAGCAAGTAAGCTATCGAAAAATATTTTGCTTATGTTTTTGGGTCTAAACTCACAGGTGGCGTTACAAATTTGTTTATTAAGATCATCTAAGCTGAATGGGGGGTCAATACGTTTAGTTGAACTTTCCCACATTTATATCAAGACTCCTTAAAAAACTGCAAAGTATTTTTCATTTTCACAGGATGCTATACCCTGAGATATATAAATTTCTTTAGCATCACGAACAGATCGGTTACATAAACTTCTAAGATGTTTATATTTTGCATGTTGAAGCTCTGATTGAGTTCTTCGAAATTTGTTGTAGGCTCGATCTCTTCGTTTCATAAGATTTAAAATTTCAGGAGTAAGCCATGGAGTAGGAGGATATTTCACTTTGGCGTTTTTTAAAGGAGCATGTTTATCAAGAAGCCTTGTAGTAATATTGGTGAATAATTCAACTTGAGCATTTGAATCACTCAATTCAGTTACGAGACTCCATTCAGTGCTTTCAGCATCACTAATCAGATTGTCAAGGTCCATATTACGGAAATCCCTGAACCTAATTTTTCTCAAAGAATATTTAATATATTACCAAGTTGATAAGCCATGAAAATTAAATCATGGTGAGAAAAGCCAGGTGCAGAAATCTGCTCATAATATTGGACTTTATTAGGTGATTTTACAATTGTGAGATCTAACAAGCTGTTTTTTTTTTTTTTTTTTTTTTTTTTTTTTTTTCTCAATGTTCATGTGTTCAACACAAAATAGAGTTTATTACTTTGTTATATTATTATTTCTGATACACATAGATCATAGTGTTTAATCAGACTTCATTCTCCAGAATTTTACTCGGGTTCCAATGCAACGGGAGTTGTTGGTCCTTCGTTCCACGGTTGTATTTTAGCGGAGCCCGCAAAGATAAACACAAAATTTGTGGCTATGAGAATGATGAAAGTGATCCAGAATATGAGTCGCCACTGATTCATTGTGTCGTCAGGGGCTATGACACCCACAATAATGGGCGCAATGATTCCACTGACAGAGCCCAACCCATTGACTATACCCATCAGTGTCCCAGAATAGTTGGGTGAAAGATCCAGACTATTGACCCGTAAGGAGGGATAGGAGAAGCCCATGAATCCCATTCCCAGGGTGAACATGATGATGACGATAACCTTGTTGCAACCAGCATAGGAAGCTAGGAGAAGGCCAATAGCAGGACCCACAGAAGCAATGGTATTGAAAAGCTTCCGATTGTTGGTTAGAGATAATTTGCCTTTTGCGTGCATCCTGTCACTCATCCAGCCAGAGCCCATAGCAAAAATGAACATGGCCAAGAAGGTAGAGATGAGAGGAAACCGTTACTTCCAATAGAGAACTTCAGCACACTTGCCATGTACTTGGGTAAGTCTGTGTTGATAGTGAAGAGGCCCCAGTCATGTCCCATCTCTGTTATGATCAGGGCTAACACAGGCGGAGAGGTGAAGATGGCTTTCCAAGGGGTACCCGGGAGATCCGTTCTTCGTGAAAGACTCCCAACGGTCGCGGTCAGGTAATCCTTCTCTTTTTGGGTAATGAAATGATTCGAACCCGGGTCATTGGAGCAGATGAAATACCACACAATGAACCATATAATGCCCATAGTTCCGTAGACGTAGAATACTGCCGGCCAGTAGTTATTGGTGAACTGAAGTAGATAGCCTGTCAATAGAAGACCGACCACGCTTCCACCTTGTACACCTGCAAAACAAAAGGATCCTACTTTGCCTCGTTCATTCAGCGGGATCCACGCGGCCAAGAGCTGGTTAAGCCCCGGGAACATGGTGCCCTCGCAGGCTCCCATCAATGCTCGCACTATAGAAAGAAGAATAGGTCCGTGGTACGCCACCAGAGGGGTGATTAACGTGAGGAAGGCGGTGAACAGAATACCATAACCGAGGACACGTTTACCCCCATACTTCTGGGAAAGTACCCCCGCAGGAACATGCGTGAGAAGATAGCCAACGTAGAAGGAACTGAGGATGATGCCTTGGGTGCGTTCGTCCCAATTGAACTCATGTTTCGTGTGGTCGTTCGTGGTAAGGTTCCCTGGGCATCCGTTGGGGTCTAGTTTTGGTGGCATGGTGAGGAGCCATCACCACCATAGCCAAGTTGAAGCTTATGCGCATGAGTACCCGATAACCACCGCGAGGAAGCCCATGAGGGCCAACACGTAGCGCTGCGCGATGTACACCATTTTCTTTCTTTGTGAATCCCAATGGCGTCATCAAACAGTATTCAATTTTCTACGAACTTCCAATTAGACGGAAAATTTTGAAAACGTGTTGGATGATTTTTTCTCACAAACTTAAATTAAGAAAATGCGTGCGCATTTTTTTTTTTTCTTCTTTTGGCAGTGAATTGGCTGCTTTCAATACATTAATATTAATCGAAGTGAAGGATATATTATTTTCTAGATCTAGATAACCAAGACAATGAAAAAAAAACAACAATAAAAGCTAGGCGTGTACTGCTCGGTGTATTTTTCATCATAGGGTATATTTCATGTATGTGTAAAAAATTATGGAGAATATGTATTATTAGTCATTTTATAATTATCTATTTCCTGTTCATAAATTAAATTCAAAATTAGGGATAGATTAATTTAATCTTCTTCTTTTACTCTGTCTTATCCCGCTGAAGCAGGGTCGACGTTGTTCAACCTCATGGTTGAGGTTGATTGGTTTTAGCACATTTTTTTACAGCTGGATGCCCTGCCTAACGCCAACGATTCTTTTTGATTTAACGTCCTGGATTAGGACGGGGGTTTTACCCTCCATTCGCTGGGAATCGTAACAGCTACCCACATTAACCTCACCCAGCCTGGGTAGGGCTGGGTAGGGATGAATTAATTTAATAGCACCCAAAAAGGAATAGGTAAGATTCAAAAAAAATTGTCAGATCTATCTTATTTATTATTATTATTATTAGATGAGTGTTTCATAGCCTTTTTTATTTCGTAGCCATGAAACAGGAGCTACTGTGGACGCTTGTGGTCTGTGTTGTAGCCTGCCCATCGTAGTATGCCTCCCCTCTGATGAGCGAGAAGTATGTATTTGGACAGTTATAGGAGTAAGTAAATAAGGTTTATTATTATGATGGGACTGAAAAAAAAAAAAAAAAAAAAACAAAACAAAACAAAACCACATGCGTCGACATCATGTAATGAAATTTGTGATAGCTTAACTGTCATTGCAAATAGTGTTATCACCACACTACTAGTAGACGAGAAAAACAAACAAATAGGTGCAGGTAAGGATTAGAGCGAGCGTGATGAGTATATTCATTGACAGATTAATGAAACTCAACAGAGAGACTTGAAGCAAAACAAACAGATAATAACTGTCAAACAAGATGCAATTTGCCTACTTAATGAAGAGATCTGTGACAAACAACGGTAAATACGCGAGAAACAAACAGATTGAACTGTCAAGGAAGATGTGATACTTGCCACCGCCACCAGATGAAATAATATCAATGGAATAAATTTTCTATATTACGTAAATAGAGATTAAAATTTGCACGAACACGCATTGCGTATACATAACCAAGCTCAGGTCATAGCGCTGGGAAGGCAAATGCATCATGTTATGGCAGTCATGGCAATTTGGCAAAGAAGTAGACGGCCTGCTCATATTTGGGAGTTGGCAAAATTATCCGAGGCATCCAAGCATTCAGATGAATGGAGAGCACAGAACTGGGCATGACAGTAAACACACCACGAATAATTTACGCAAAACGCATCTTAGTACTTACTTATAACCAACGTAAAATAATATCTATAATAATAATATCGCCTTACATATACTGCTCGATTAGGACTAATGAGTCCCGTTAATCCAGCAGTAAACCTAAGACACATTATTATCTTATCAAAATCCCAAATGGGAGGACAACTTGTCATGTCTTGGCTGGGTTTCGAACTTGTGATCTGAATAGCAAGCTATGACCACTGAGCTACGGGGACAATGCAAATAAGTGAAGTAGATAGAGAGAAAAACGATAGTGAGATCCTCACAAATTGCTACGGTAGAAAAAAAAGGGAGCAAAAAAATATTATTTACAAAAACGAACACAAAGCTTCCGATTTCTAATACATATGAGAAATTCATCGGAAGTAAAATGGGTGGGGACCTACAGGAAGTAATACCATACTATGAATCGTGTTATAAATGCCATAAGATAAATAAATTAATTGGTCGTAGTTTTGGCTAACTTTCTTTTTTTATTCTATTTTAAATTATAAATTCGTAGGTGAAGATATCATTTTTTTATAATTAAAAAATAAATAAATGATATACAATATTGTACTACTATACTGATGGATTTATCCATCAGCTAGATGAAGTGCTGTAAAAATAAGAGAGTACTCGTACATATTTCTACTTTCGAAAAAAATCTACAGGCTTCAAATATTCCCAGGAGGGAGCAATATGAAACTTGCAGCATGTCTGTGGCAGATATTACTTATCTCTGGGTATTGAGTAACAGAAATCGTGAAAATCTAGTTCATGTTTTGCAACAGATGTAGCAAAACAAAATGTATCGTAAACAGGGCAGCAGATGTATTGAACACAACAGTGTCTGATTCTATATCATGTTCCAAACACTATGGTAAGTGTATATGCAATGTGAAACACCTGTATTAGTGATAGTGATGACGTCATCATTTACGACAAGGTGATGTGGGTATATGCGGGACCACGAAGTTTTATAATAATAATAATAATAATAATAATAATAATAATAATAATAATTCATCAGAATTCATCAGAAACCCAAAAAATATTCCATCATTCATAACCGAAGGTAAAACATACTTACTACCCAAAGGAAAATACTCCACAGACCCAGCAAAATACCGTCCAATAACATGCCTTCAAACAATATATAAGATCCTGACAGCATGCCTCACCAAAATTCTCAATGATCACATAGAAACACAAAATATAATGTGCGAGGAACAGAAAGGATGCCGAAAAGGGGCTAAAGGATGTAAAGAGCAGCTAATCATAGACTCCGTAATACTTAAAGAAGTCCAAAAGAAAAACAAAAGAATCGCGTGCTGTTACGTGGACTACCAGAAAGCTTATGACAGTGTACCTCATGCGTGGTTAATTAAGGTTTTACAACTGTATAAAGTTCACCCAACAATGGTAGAATGTCTTAACCAAATGATGCAAACTTGGAAAACAACCTTACACCTTACAACAAAGCAGATATCTATAACCACCAATCAAATCAAAATAAAAAGAGGCATATATCAAGGGGATTCTTTGAGTCCGTTATGGTTCTGTTTATCTCTAAACCCCCTCTCTAGACTACTCAATAGAACAAAAATAGGATACACCCTGAATAATAACCAAGTAAAGCACACCGTGTCACACCAACTATACATGGATGATCTAAAACTCTATGCAACATCCCATGATAAGCTAAAAGAACTTGTCAAACTTGTAGAACAATTTTCCAAAGATATATGTATGACATTTGGTCTTGACAAGTGCAAAGTGATTAATATAGATAAAGGAAAATGTCAGCTAGGTGAAATTCAATTGTCAGAAGGAGGACTAATAGAATCAATGAGTGAACAAGATCTGTATAAATACCTAGGATATCAACAAGCCAGAGGAATCGACCATAAATCTACCAAAGAGGCGTTAACTGAAGAATATGTTAGTAGAATACGTAAATTATGTCGATCAGAGCTCAACAGTAAACACCTCTTTAAATCCATTAACACTCTAGCGATTCCGGTACTAACATACTCATTTGGTATAATTAAGTGGACACACACAGAATTGGAAGAAATAATGAGAAAAACAAGAACAGAGCTTACAAAAAATAGAAAACATCACCCAAAATCAAGCACAATACGCACAACATTACCAAGGGCAGAAGGAGGAAGGGGGCTAATAGACATCCAAAACCTACACAGTGGACAAGTGAAATTACTCAAAACATATTTTCACTCAAGAAAAGAAACATCACCTCTACACTTAAGTATATGCACATCAGATCACTCTTACACCCCTTTAAATCTCTCAGAAGAAATAGAACAACCGAATGAGAAAATATACAGCAATCAGGAAAAACATCAAGACTGGCGAGCAAAGATCTTACACGGGAGACACCCCCACGAACTGGACCAACCTCATGTCGACATTGAAGCGTCGAACGCATGGCTCAGGAGTGGGGAATTGTTTCCGGAAACTGAGGGATTTGCTATCGCCATACAAGATCAAGTTATAAAAACCAAGAATTATTTGAAATACATTGTAAAGGATCCAAACGTTAGAGATGACAGATGCCGAAAATGTCGTGAAAAACCTGAAACGATTCAACATATAACTTCAGGATGCAGTCTCATGTCCCAAAATGACTACCTTTATCGTCATAACCAAGTGGCTGCTATACTACACCAAAACATATGCAACAAATTGGGAGTAATATCAAGAAAAGAAAAAGAAAAAGTTCCATATTACAAGTACGAAGCACCACCAGTAATACAAACAAACAAATACATCATATATTACGATAGATCGATCTTGACTGATCGCAGTATTGCTTGTAATAAACCAGATATAGTGGTGAGAGATAAAATCTTAAAAGAAGCTTACATAATTGACATTGCAATCCCTAAACACACACAATGTTATCAACACAATAGCAGAAAAAAAGAGAAAGTACATGGAACTAGCAGATGAAATAAAGAAAATGTGGCAGCTTAACTCAGTAAAAATAATACCTATTGTCATTTCAACCACAGGAGTAATACCAAAAGAACTACACAAGAGTATGGAGATACTGGAGCTATCGAAGAACCTTTACAAACTAATGCAGAAAGCTGTTATACTGAATACCACCAGAATTGTCAGAAAATTTTTGAGTCATGAATGATGATTGTGCTTGGAGAAATCCCGTACATTATCATAAAGATATCCAGGAAAAAACCTGAGAATTAAATCAAACATAATAATAATAATACTCTTTAGTGGAAGGTAACCACCAGGCGAGATTAATGCTCAAAGCATTTTCTACCACTTAACCCTCAGAGTCTTAAAGTATTGTGTGGTCACAAACTCAAATTTACGAGAAAAATTCATGTGCACTGGGTGGGATTCGAACCAAGGGTTTACCCTTAGATCCCTACGCTACCTGGTTTACCAAACTAGCGCGTTAATCACATGACTACGAGTTTTCACCTGTGAAAAAAAAGGTTTTGTTTTTCCCAAGGCTTATCAATAAGTCCGTGTATTAACGTAGACAGAACTTCTCACTTTTTATTACACTTTACTCTGATACGAAGAAACAAAGAAAACCGTTCCGTAATTTGTACTATCTGCTTAATGCAATTTTCTCTCGCACGGATCGGTGGCATAACTGTCGCTGATTCAATAAATAATTAAATAATATTTACTTTGCTATTATTAACATTAAACTGAAATTAAACATTAATTATATTTATTTTGAGCCAGAAACCCCACATTCATAATCCCCTTTTCAACTGTCACACAACGTATACTCTGATTCGTTAAACCAATCAGAGTGCGGTTGAAATGGAGATTCGAGGATTTTGAGAGTGGAGAGTGTTTCTAGAACGGACTGCAGATCACCATAAATCAATAATTTCATATTTCATTTAGGAGTCAAATATTTCATTCGCGCTTTCTGCAATGTCAAAAGTACTGCTACTCTTTGCTTTACCTTGCCGAAGGGTTTCGCGATCAGACGCAATGGCTATGACAGAAAAAAGTTCACGTCACAGAAGTCAGTACAGAAAATTGTACATGCTATAACCGGGTGAATAATTAAATCACTTTGAAGTTTCAAGTGTGAAAAATTGTCCACATTCTAAAGTTCTAAATATATGCACAGGTTAATGAAAGAAAGACCTATCTATTTAACTCCGAAATTCCACTTATTCCGAAATTCCGAAATTCCACCGAAATACATTAAAAAACAAATCAAGTTAAAACTTGATTTGTTTTTTCGTTAAAATTTGTCGGACTGTTCGTCCGGCTGGCTGACGAAATCGACCAGAAACTAATATCAACAGAGTAGGTCGAGTTATACTTTTTTCGACAGAACTTGTCATAAGGAGTTATTATCAACAAATTTCATTTTTCTATAATTTACGGTTAACGAGTTATAGGTCAAAATATATGGATATTACGCAGGACGTTCGACCCTGTATCTCGAGAACGGTAAATTGTAGCTCACTGAAATTTGTTGTAATGAACTTCTCTCTATGAGACCTTTAAAACATAGGAGTAATTCAAGGTGACCCACTAAGTACAACACTCTTCCTTATTTACATAGCACCCTTGGCTGAAATACTACGTGAAATACCATCAGTGAGTTTTCTGATGTTTGCTGATGACCTAGCTATCTACTCTCACAAATTATCAGCAATACAAGAAGCAATGGATTCACTCAACCTATGGACTGAAAAATCAAAACTAGAAATCAATACCAACAAAACCAAAATTATGAAATTTAGAAAAGGCGGTAAGCTTAAATCAACAGACAAGCTCACATACAGCAATAACAGTATTGAATTTGTCAATGAATACAATTATCTTGGCATTACCATGCAAACCACATTAACTCTCACTAAACATATTGAAAAAATATCAATAAAAGCAAGTTATGCAATTGGTACACTAGAAAATCTCCAAAGTGTAAGCATTGAAACTGCTCACAAAATTTTCCAGATAAAAATTATGCCCATCATACAGTACAGCATGGAAGAACTAGCAGTAGACCTCAAACATTTTCATCTGATTTCTCTAGACAAAATTAAAGCCAAGTTTTTCAAAAAAGTTCTTGGACTTCATAAATCCACATCCAACACTCTAGTTTTTCAGATGTCCAACTCAAAAAGAACAGGTGAAGTTCTAATAGAAAAGTACAACAATACTATAGACACAACAGAAATCACCAAATACAAAGAGATTGTTGAGCAAAAAAATATTGTTTTTGTTGTTAAGAGATTTACAGATGGACCCGCTTTTAATTCTTCTACGTGGAAAAAATATGGACAGCCAAATAGACACCTCTTGACAAGATTTACAAGTCATGGATTCCACCACAAACTATGTCTAAGAAACTCATTTCACACAGATTTTGACATCCATTGCATCTGTAAAATATGTAAACAACAAATAATAGACAGATATCATCTAACACATCACATTGATGAAAATTTGAACCTAACAGAAATCCTTTCAAATATTGATACTTTCATTGCTTCTCATATTCAATAGTTTTACTTTTTATATTAAAAACAGCTACATACCTAAATCATTATGACCTTTTTATAATTATTATTACTGCCACAATTTAATTTTATTGTCTATCAGGTGTTTTTTTTTATTTTTATTTTATTATTATTAGAAAAATAAATCAGAGAGAGAGAGAGAGGGGGGGGGGGGGGGGTGAAATGGTGAGGAAGAAAAGAAAAAGAAAATTTAATAATGGGGGTAAAGAAATGTACATGTGTATATTTTGGTTTGTAAGTACAGTGTACACACACATATATATATCTATAAAAACATTTTGTAATGTAACTTTGTATTTCTAATGTATATTTTTTAGTGTAATATTTTTAACATAACATTTAGACAGTAAAATCAGAGAGAAAGAGAGAGAGGGGGGGGGGGGGGGGGGGGAAGGGTGAGGAAGAAAAGAAAAAGAAAATTTAATAATGGGGGTTTTAAATAAATAAATAAAAAATGTACATGTGTATATTTCGATTTGTAAGTACATTTATATATTATTGTACACACACATAAAACAAAAACATTTTGTAATTTAACATTGTATTCATAATGTACCTATATTTTTTGCTGTAACACTTGGAAGGTATTTTTTTAACATTATTTTATTTTGTATTATTTCTTAATTTTTGTAAATTGTAAACTACGACTACTTGTTGTGAATAAATAAATCTATATTCCTAAAACAATATGCCACAAGACATACCATTCTATTTAAGATTTTAAAGTTGGTCCATGCCCAGCCTGACTTGGGCCGTGTAGGCAAAAATTTTTTTGGCTGAAAATTAATCCTCTTAAAAATTAAGGAATACGGGTTTTTGCGTTTTCTTGTATTTTCAGCCATTTTCGAGATACGGGGGTGGGGTGAGACTTTATGCTCACCCTGTATATTTTAGAGCTTCTGAATATGAACTTCTCGGTTTTTTTTTCGAGTCACTGGTTCGAGTTCCTAATAGAACTTCAATAACAAGGATAGTTTCAATCATACAGTCAAACTCTAGGAAGAAAAACTTTAGGGACCGGAAATTTTTTTTTCTTATATCCAGGTTTCTCTTAGGAAGAGGTTATTTTCCCTTAGAGAGAGTTAAATTTGACCTGGAAATTGTTCTCTAATATAAAATATTAGAATTGAATATACCTTAATTATACTGCCGAGGTAAGACTGAAAATTCCCTTTACTCCAGCAGGCAAACAGGTCTTATATATTTTATAGGATAAATATTTTTACAATGTATTTCATAAAAAAACATGTTTACTTTAAAGTAAAGCTGAAAAGGTATAAAATAATAAAAAAAAATTAACTAGAAGAAAAAGAATTTTAACACACAAATACGCACACGTTCACACATACATAAAGACACAATATATCCAGTTCTCTTATATCCAGGTTCGACTGTTGTTTTACGCCAAACTATCTTTCTCTGAACACTGACCATCACATTAAAAATTTGAAGATAAATACAAATTACCTCTTCAGAAGCCATTTCTACTTCTTAACGTTGCTTTAGTCCAAAGTTTAGAATATGTGTTGTTTGGTGCATTCATCATCAAATGGTGACCGAATTGGACTTCAAAATACCTTTACAGCGGCTATTGGTTTTGGTTTTCCCGCTTCAAAAGTCATTTCTACTTCTTAAAGGTGCTTTGGTCCAAAGTCTTCTACAATATGTGTTGTTGTGTCCTCATCATCAAATGGTGACTTTTACAGCAGCTGTTGATGGTTTTGGTTCCACTATGATATATTCTCAATTAAATAAGTAAACCATGCACTGATTGGGATACGAACTCGGGGTTTCCTGATGCCTGTTTTCCCGCACGAGCGCCTTAACAAAGGGTGGTGTGGAAGAGAATGCCGAAGACATTATCACCACTCTTGATCAGGCTTTGTTTATATTTATTTCTAACTTGTTACTATGTTCATTGTATATAAAAGATGTAAATAAAGCTTGATCCAAATGTTTATAAATAAAATAAATAAATAAGCACCAAAGTGCAGGTATACTACGCAGTGATGGTCCCAAACCAGTCACGAGTCACTAGGAATGCAAGCAGGCAGTAGAGCAAGAACATAATGGTAAACAATATATATTATGGACCGAGCTATGGACCAGTGGGATGTAAACAAACACAGAAATAGATCGCATGAAGCTCGTTGGCCGGAGTTGCCTGAGTAAGAAGGCCACGGGCCAGAACAACAATGCCAATTCGGTATTGAGAGAAAGGATGCTGTTCTTGTGTCGAGAGCAGAGGTAGGTGGAACTGAATAAAAACACACAAGTTGCTGAATGTCATCATCATCATCATTATCATTATGGGCAGAGAGAAGGGTTTATAATACGCGGTATACAGTCGGCCTCAGCCTCCGTGGCGTAATGGTTGTGACTACTGCCCGTAGTCCAGAGTTCCCGAGTTCAACTCCCGGCAGAGGCAGACTTTTCGAAGAAAATTCTGTTCCATCCAAACACGTGAGGCTGGCATTTCCGGCCCTACCCAGGCTGGGTGAGGTTAATGTGGGTAGCTCTTACAATTCCCAGCGAATGGAGGGTAAAACCCCCGTCCTAACCCAGGACGTTAAATCAAATAAAATCGTTGGCGTTAGGATGGGCATTCAGCCGTAAAAAATGTGCCAAAACCAATCAACCTCAACCATGAGGTTGAACAACGTCGACCCTGCTTGAGCGGGATAACACAGAGTAAAAGAAGAAGAAGAAGAAGATACAGTTGTCCTTATAAGAGAACAATGTCCAGCTCCAATTCACCTCTCTCTATGAGGAAAATAACATTTGTATAGGAGAAACCTAGAGATGTAAGAAAAAAAATCTGGTCCCTCGAGGTTCTCTTGTATCCGTTGAGAACTGTTGTATTCGCAATGTGACATCGACCGTGGCTTAGTAATTGATTAGTTCGAATATTTCTACTAGAAGTTACTAAATAATACATCAAGATTATTACGAGAACACATTGAATTCGAGTGCTCATAATAATAGAATTTATGCGGTCCGATTAGGACTAATATATTCTCTCTACTCTAAATATTTGTACTTGAGTTATAATAATAAAATTTATGCTGCTCGATTAGGACTAATATAGTCCCCTTTACTCTAAATATTTGTACTCGAGTTATAATAATAGAATTTATACTGTACCATTAGGACTAATATAGACCCCTCCGATAGTTCCGGCAGTTCTTTTTTATGCCATTATTATGTGGTCATGGTCTCAAACCAATGAGGAAAATTTCTTATATTTGGTCAGATTCGAATAACAACAAATTCCTGTGCCATCTCGATTATCAGACTTGCGCCTTAAACACTTGACCATCAATGCATAAGTAGCGCCTTAAACATTTGATCATCAATACATGAGACCACACCTAGGGTTAAGTACACTTGCTTTAATGATTTTTATAATTTTCATAATTAAAGCTTGATTTTTAAATATAAAAAAATCACCGAACCACTTTTCCTTCAATTAATTCACTCTCGTCCCTCATGTATTTTTTTGTGGTAGCAATGGATTTAAATTGCGAAAACGCTCCCCGCCCAACCTATAAAACTTGGTTAGAACATAAAATGCATTCACCGCAGTTTCAGTTGCAACGCAAAAAGTTTAGTGCATAGGCCAGGATGTTTTCCAGCTGGTTAATTCCAACATTTGCAACACCGTGCATCCTTGCACTTGGCTCGAGTACTCATCAGACACGGTGATTAATCACGCGTAATATAAGTAGACTCGTGGATAGGTCGGAACTTCAGACTAAACATGGATATGTACTTAATACAGTAGAAGTCCGATAAATAATTCCGTGTCCGTGAGATAGGTATTGTTGGTATCTCACAGTGGTGAGAGGATTATATAGACGCCCGTATCAAATGTCTAGGCTCCTTTCATGTCCATTGATTCTATTTGGTTTTAACGTCCTAACTTGCGGTAGTTTACCCTCAGGACGCGAGTTTTACCCTCCATTCGCTGGGAATCGTACCAGCTACCCACATTAACCTCACCCAGCCTGGGTAGGGCCGGAATCGCCAGCCTCACAGGTTCGGAGGGAACAGAATTTTATTTGCGAAAAGTCTGCTCCAACCGGGAATCGAACTCAGGATCTCTGGACTACGGACAGTAGTAGTCATAACCGTTACGCCACGGAGGCTGGCTCAAGATTAGAAGTCCGATAATCCGGCACGTTCTGGGGGGCTCGGTGCCAGACTACCAAAAATTCCAGTCTATCGGGTCTTTGCCGTCAGTCTTTGCCGTATAAAACAAATCAAAGATGTTACGTTAGGTGGGAGCAGAGAAGCAACAATATTTTCCAGAAACTAACCGATCTACTGGTGGGTGGGTTTTGCAACTATCCAAAAGAAGGATGATGGCTTTAGTATCTTCTGGTAGACCAAGGCTTTTGAAGGACTGCACCTGTATTTGTTGTGACAGCTGTGACTTCCGAACAATATCGAGCACTTCCGGATGATCCCGAACCACCCCTAAAACTTCCGAATAGCTCTCGAGCGTTTTTATTTACTTTAAAGACACACTTTTGGAGAAAACCAAATTTTTTTTTTTAATTTTCCGGAGCGATGCCGGGTTACATAAGATAACGTAAATGTGTTACATAACATATTTATCCTTGAACTTTCCTGACAAACAAACAGCTAGTCATAAACACCCGTTAAAAAATAGCGTATCGGTTTTTTCCCGACATCCTTCCAATCATGTAACCACACTCAATAAACACATCAAAGTTGATTACAGTGTAATATGTTAATTTACTATATAAAAAAAGTTTTTAAAAAAAAAAAAAAAAAATGTGTTTATCTCCAGTGATATCACAACTACTCAAACTTGCTTTACTAAATCTACGCTGAACTCGGGAATTGAAGCACCGACCTCAACTACTCAAACTAGCTTTACTAAATCTACGCTGAAACCGGGACGTGAACCACTGACCTCCAGGTTACAAGTCCGCCGCCTTTTCGATCAAGCTACTGAGGTCGGCATGTAAATTCATTATAATAATTTATGTACAAGAAGGGTGTGAGAAGCTGTAAACAAAGTTTCGAATGTTGTTGTTGCAAAGTGCGTATTTTCAAGAATTGGCCAGGTGAAGAATGTGTTGAAAAAGTTGTTGGTAAACATCAAGTCTGGCGTTTAATAAGAACTATTAATAGTATCGATCGGGCATAACGTGTCTCTCACCGCGTAAACAAGGGATTTATCATTGCGCCATACGACGTGTAATCTTGAGTAGATATATTATGTATGTTATTAAATGAGGAATTGGCGGTCGGGTGCACTAGTGGAGTAAAGGGATCATCATATGTGGGATTAAAAGTTTGTGTAAAAAAAAAAAAAAAAAAAAAAAATAGGCTGGCGTCATCGTAAATGATGGTAGCCAGAAAGTGGAGTAATGACTCAGCACTTATACCACACTCTCTTTACAAGGAGACTAATAATTGACAAGGGCTCCCAGAACCAAGCCTATGCTGGTATACTTAGTCCCCCAGCCAGACTGCTGGTCTACTCCCTGTTTATAGTCCCCAGCCAGACTGCTGGTCTCATCCCTGTTTATAGTCCCCCAGCCAGACTGCTGGTCTCCTCCCCGTTTATAGTCCAACAGCCAGTCCTATATCTTAAGGAACAGCATACAGGATTAGTACAGTCGAACCTTGATATAAGAGAACGATTTCAAGGTCAAAATACTTCTCTGTAAGGGAAAATAACCTCTTTAAAACAGAAACATGGATTTAAGAGTAACCTGGATATAAGAGAACGATTTCCATTTCAAAATACATCTCTGTAAGGGAAAATACCTAACTTCTTTATAAAAGAAATCTAATGGATTTAAGAGAAAATATCCGGGTTTCAGTGTTTGACTGTGTTATTATAGTATTAGTTATACGATGTGAGGTATAGAAGTTAGTGAGAAGATCTATTTTGGTGCTTTTTTAAAATATTAGTATTATTATTATTATTAAACACTTTATTAGATATAAAAAGACATATGTACAGTACAAATGATTATTATAACAATTAAAAAATGGAAACAATAATATATACAATAAAAAGGAAAAGGAATAGAAAAATATATATAAACATATGCCTATGGCAATCTCTTGCCTTTTACTAAAGTTTTACAGTAAAATAATTATAATAATTATTTGTACTGTATACATTTGTCCACCCAAACCTTTTACTAAAGTTTTACAGTAAAACTATACCGAAATAGTTTATTCAGCTCTCAAAAGTTACTACAGTAAAAAATAGAGTAAACCAATATAATGAATTTTTTTCTCTGATATCCACAGGTTTTTCTTAGAGGTTATTGACCCTTATACATACATAGAGGTAAATTTGACCTGGAAAATTTTCTCTTATATCCCGGATCTACTGTAATAACAATATAATAATAATAATGATGTCACCATCATCAATTATTCTCATCCGTTTGAGCTTCGGAAATGTAATTGATACCCTCATACGCCTTTTGAGATTTAAATAAGAGATTATTGACTAATGACTATACAGAATAAATTTGCTACATATGCTCAATATCAGAATTTGCTTTCGGAAAAGAGAAGAAAAAACTGTACATAATATCTATTTATGTATGTGAAATATGTACTGTACAATCTACATTTATAATCTAGGCACGTGTGATTTGATGCACGTTTCTTTCATTGTTAATTAATTACGATGTAGTAATTAATGAATCGGTAGACAAATAACAGGCAAGAAATCATAAGAGGAGCCAAAAGACGCAGCTCAATTTCGAAAAAGTGAGCCCACTGCACTTCTTTCGACAGCATCAAATTTGTCACATCAGCCGCTGTATTGTACTGAATTTGTGATCGAGTGGAGAAAGCGCTATCTCACCATTCTCAACCCATGCGTGAATTTTCCAATTTTCCATGAGAAGTTGGCGTTATAATAACGACATCAGAAGAGCTGCTATACCACAGACTTGAAACATTAGCTAGTCCTATGCGGTGGAAACTACCAAGCCAGAGCTACACACATTAACCCTTTGGTAGGGCCAGCGCGCGATATAACTTCAGAATTCACCATCTTTTGGGCTTAAATTAACTTTTCTTATTAACACTTGTTCAGTTATATTATTGAATCCGATCTGTTAGTGATCATCATCAGTTCAATGTATGAAAGAAGGCCCTTTCCGACCCTGATAGCGCGTATTTCAATGTCTCTGCCAACCACAACACAATCGAATGACACAAGGAAAATTCTATACATTATGCGCTCATGCATATAAATCTACGCATTTGGCCAGCTGTCATCCTAATCATTATTAGGGCAGCCATAGAGTCATTATCCCGAGCCCAGACGGTGAGAATGCCTAACATTTCACATACTTCCCCTACGATCATTGTGGAGACGAGTTCACATAGTAAGTCACGGGTGCCACTGCCAAGTCTAGTAAATTTGCAACATATGATTGCAATTTTTAGTAAGAAAACACATGAGAGTAATTTTCGCGAACACAAGCCATGCGGTGTTCAATTTTTTGGACAGCGTGTGTGCGAGTTCAGAGACGATAAACAACACATGTGGATTCGTGGAAATCTCATCTTCGGCACACGAGTTTTCGCCACAACACTGATGTTAAGCAACGTTGTGCATTGATACTGATTTAGTCTTAACAGGAACATTAGATCAATTGATCGTACAAGGCTTTTATGAGCATTACACGTCTGAATGAAACGGGGTATTTGATTTATAATCTTGACTAGGGGGTTGCACCCGCTTCGCCAAGCCATCACACACACACCACCCATACATCACACACCACACACACACACACATCCACACACACACCCATACACACAACACACATCCACACACACCCACCCAACCACACACACACCCACCCACCCAACCACACACACATACACACACCCATCCACACACACACACACCCATCCCACACACACACATCCACACACACACATACACACACATCACCACACACACATCACCACACACACACACACACACACACACACCCACCCACACACACATACACACACCCATCTACCCACACACACATACACACACCCATCCACACACACACACACACACACACACACACACATCCACCACACACACCCACACACACCCACCCACACAAACCACACACACACCACACACATACACACACCCATCCACACACACACACCACACACACACACACACACACACACACACACACACCACACACACACACACACACACACACACACACACACACACACACACAACCATCATCACTGTAAATTTCAAAATCCCGAGCCAAATCTATCATAGCGGATATTGATAATGTAGCAAACTTGCCCATATTTCGAGAACGGTTTTTCAGAATATTGCAACAAAGGGCTCAAATAAAATCATGTGATGTTCTCAGACAGTTTTTACAATAAAAATATAGGTCCTCGCGATAACTTTTAAGTTCCGTGCTGGAATCTGTAAAAAAAACGTGAAAAGTCTAAAAAAAATGGTCGAAATTTCGAATATTCTGGTTTCTACCTCGAGAACGGTACGTCAGAATGTGGCCTAATATGAATTAAATGAAAGCTAGTTTTGTCTAATGTGTTATTAAATAATAAAAAATATAGGTCCTCGCGACAAATTTTAAGTTCCGTGCTGGAATCTGCTAAAAAACGTGAAAAGTCTGAAAAAAAGGTCGAAATTTCAAACATTCTGGCTTATATCTCCAGAACGGTACGTCAGAATGTGGCCTAAAATGAATTAAATGAACGCTAATTTTGTCTAATGTGTTATTAAATAATAAAAAATATAGGTCCTCGCGATAGATTTCAAGTTCCAGGGCAAAGACTGTCTTAAAATCGGACCCTTCCTCAAGGAAATACTTGAGGAAGGTCATAACTCAAGGACAGTTTGGAATTTCGGACTTTTGATAATTTTCCTGGTATTTTCCGGCAATTTTACTTGGGGTCATCTCTCATCAATTTTTTGCTATCTCTTACCGTTTCGCCTAAACAATTCCGGACACACAAAGATACAAAGTTACAAAGATACAAAGCCCGTCCATATTTCTCATTTATACAGGGTGGACCAAAAAAACGTTTACACCCGTAATGGTAGATTACTGACGACATTTCCAGGCCGGATCTGCAATCCGTTTTTTCGGATTCGCCTTTATAACTGCACAAAGTGATTTTTTGCAACTTTCTGAAAAAGTCCGACTTTGGCTTATTCTTCAGGTCAGAACTTTTTGCCTATTTAAGATGAGTTGATTCTGAACATTTCTGCAGAAAGCCAACAAAATTTCAATGTTTCTAGCTACACTACTTTGTTTTTTACGATTTGGTTTGGTATCTTTTTTGACACCTGAATAGAAAAAAAATTCTCATGTAAGTTTTTTACACTTTGAAACACTCAAGATTTTCCCGAGCAAATTTTGGCACAGACATGGGCAAGTTTGATAAAAGTTGGCGGCCACCCCAAGGATGCTAAAAAATAATTTTACGATTTTTTATCACGTGATCTTCTGGGAAAACGAACCAGGTTAGTCTCAAAAAATGATGTTCAAAATCTTAAAAGTGTTGACCGTGTAGGGTCGTCTTGTACTCAAAGAGTAATTAGCTATTTATGTCTGATAATTATTTTCCTTGGAATTAATTAAAGGCCAGTCAAATAAATGATTGTTTGTTTCTCGATGATAGTTTTCAAGCATATTTTTCTGCATTCTATGAAATATTATTTTTAAACTTCTTGAGTTTTTTTAGTACAACTTACATAATAATTATTATTCGGATGCTGAAATGGCAGATATGCATTTAGCATATTATGGAGCTGCCAACAGGAACATTTGGGATCACGTGAAAAACATAGTTTACGAAATACCAGTGGAGACGCAAGAGTAGCAGAATCTGGTAGCAAGAATCCTGTTGGCATTTGATGACCTGACAGAAAAACCTGAAATCTTCCGCAACATTAGACGGAACATGATTTGCTGTCTCTGGCGTTGGGACCCGGGTGGGATCTTCCTCATGGCAAGTGACTAGCTTACCACTGAGCTAATCGTGCGCTTCTAATCGTTTCTCATTGAACATACTCAGACAAAATGTTTATTTTTAATACCTTTTTGATTATACCCAAATAGTATAAAACATAATAAAATTTTATTCATTTTACAAAATATTATCTTGTTTTTTTTTTTCAGGATTTCTATTAGAAGTTGGCAGTCGGTAAATATTTGTTATTTAATTAGTATTGTTTATATGATAGAAGAACCTACCTACATATTTACCTGGCATTATTTTATGAACTATACTTTCGTTAGGAAAATTCACCAGTTTATTTTCTCTCTTAGGGAAGCATAAGAGAAACCATCCATTATCAAGGCAGTCTCTCAGGGTCTTACATGAATAATAATTATGTGAATTGTGATACCAATAGTATCTGATATAACTCAATTTACATATGGTATTACCTCCAAAAAAACCATAAGTTGTTGGTGTTACAACAGGGTCATTTTCATTTATCTTGGGCAATTGGATTTTTTCAAGTCATGAACGTTACCTTTTTCCTAAACAATTTTTTAGGCTCAGAAGACTAAGACAAATACTTTGAGCAAAAGCTTTCATTTAGAATATTTCTAGGAGCTACCTCTTCACACAAAATTACAAAAACTTAACGTACTAGGTAACGTTCATGACCACGGGTAACGTTCATGACGGTAACGTTCATGAGTAACACGCCACTAAAACAATCTTTTCTCAATAAAAGAATATTCACTTTACAAAAAAAAAATATTTGATTGGAAAGAGGACATGCAGAAGAATTAAAGAAATACATTATATATTAAAGATTCATTACAATTTATTTTAAAAACCGCGTAACGTTCTTGTCAAAAAAAATTAGACCCACCATTGTCCCTCACTGTACTGCATCCAACATCCAACTGACAGGAAATTTCAAAATAAAAACAATGTCATCTGTAAGAAGCAAAATGGCGGCAGCTGCTAGCTTCTCATTCAAAGGGTTTTTCAAAATGGTTTACATTTTTTTGGGGGTAACATTCATGACGGAGATTTTTTTTTCTTCGTAGGGACACAACTTTACACGTCTGTAGAATGAGGTGAACATTATTATTTTTATGAAAACTAATGGTCACATCCTAAATAAACTGTATTTTTCTCATTAATATTGGATTTTGGTGAAAATAATGGGGAGAAATGCATTTTTTTCTATCAGACACAGTAAAATCTTAGACTAAGGGACACCTAAAATATCATGAACGTTACTTACATAACTGGCAATTTTGAGTCTCCACATTAGTTTAAAAGACAATTTATATATTGTAATTTATGAAAAAAATTGTTTCCTATGTGATCAAATAGATTTTAGTCATATATCCCTATTATTTTCACATTTATTAAAGGAGAAAGGTTGCGGACTTGATATGCCCAAGATAAATGAAAATGACCCAACAAGTCAGATACAGGTATGAATAAAATATTCCATCAGATTTTTTTTGATAATTAAGAAAATATTGATCGCCGAGAATTGAACATCAGTCATGCGACTACTACGCTTAGCACTAGCACATCTAGCTAACACCACTGACAATCTGAGAAGCACGAAAACTATCATTTGAATTTTCCTAAACTGGCTGATGAAGACATGCAAGACCGCGGTATTCAAAAACAGCAATGTAAACAAATTTTGTAAACAATACAAGACGCCCTTACACAGTCTACAGCTAGAAAACTCTTAGGAATTTTGAAGAGTTTTTGGCAAACATCTAATAATTTTTCCCAGAAGATCACGTGATAAAAAATCGTAAAATTATTTTTTAGCATCCTCGGGGCGGCCGCCAACTTTTATCAAACTTGCCCATGTCTATGCCAAAATTTGTTCGGACAAATGTCGAGTGTTTTATTTAGTAAAAAAGTTTTTTCGTGTGTTTTTTTCTGTTCAGGTGTGAAAAAATATGACAAACCAAACCGTAAAAAACAAAATAGTGTAGCTTAAAACATCGAAATTTTGTTGGCTTTCTGCAGAACTGTTCAGAATCAACTCATCTTAAACAGAAACAAAGCACTGACCCGAAGAATAAGCCAAAGTCGGACTTTTTTGGAAAGTTACAAAAAAAACACTTTGTGCAGTTACGAAGGCGAATCCGAAAAAACGGATTCCAGATCCGGCCTGGAAATGTCGTCAGTAATCTACCATTAACGGGTGTAAACGTTTTTTTGGTCCACCCTGTATATAGAGATTACACGGCAGAAAAAGAAGCAAATTAGCTCGCCGATTTATCGCGTAGAATAATAATCTTATCTCTAAAATATGGAAACATAATAACTGCAATTTTACAGTCAAAACAGAGGTTTTCAAGGCTAGCATGACAAGTCATTTAGAAAATTCAAATGAGGATTTTTAGTGGACAATTGGACATTCATGTTAATTTGACGTTGTTTTAACTCTCATTTTGTGAACTCAACACGCACAAAAGCATGGCTAAGTGACCATGCCTTTGTCTGAGTCTCAACGTCAGTTTTTATTTATTTAATGCGAGACAAAGGCGAAACAGAGCAAACAAATTACTCAGAACTTCAACGTCACTCGAGTGGGGTGAA
>CM044958.1:265489-336560 GCA_024516035.1 Bactericera cockerelli
ATTCCACGTACAAACTAGGTACAGGACTAGTTTCTTAAAAGCTCCAGTGGCGATTCAAAATTCCGCATTGGGACAGGGGTTAAGTCTATTCAATATATGTTCTTTGGCACCCCATAAATAAAGCACCGTAATCGAAAATTGGCAATATATAGATTATACAGTTGGAGCAAGGCAGAGCGGCGAACGCCAAGGCTCTTACGGGAAACTATCTTCAGTACATTCAAAGCGTTAAGGGTTCGTTCTTTTACATAGGCCACATGAGGAGACCAAGACAATTTTGAGTCCCAGACTAATCCAAGAAACTTGGTTTTGTCTACGAAACTCAAAACTGTTCTGATCGTAGTAAAGAAAGGTTTAATGACATTACGTGACCTTGAGAAAAGAACGCAAACAGATTTTCCTGGTTCAGTAGAGAAAACTAGTCCTTCCTTTTCGACCACAAGGAGAGGTCATTTAAGGTGGCTTGAAAAACGAGTAACTAGTGTTTGCATAATTTACCTCTTAGATAATTAATAAATCATCAATGAACAAGAGCCGCCGCAAAGGTAATTTGATGATATTAAGCAGTTCATCCATGAAGAAAATGAACAGGAGTGGGGATAGCGACGACCCTTGAATAATACCATTAGAGAGAGAATACTGATCAGATATGACCCCATTACATTTTACTTTAATTTTCCTATTATAGAGAAAATTTTGGAGGTAACGTAAAATGAAACCATTAATACCTAGGCTAACTAATTTTTCTATAATCTTGTACCTCCATGTCATATCGAAAGCTTTTTGAATGTCCTGAAAGCAGCTAGGGTGTGCTCCTTATTGAAAATCCCTGAGCCACCTCATGTTCCAGAGATACAAGATTATCACATGTTGAGCGCTTGTAACGTCCCTCCACTCTGACTAGGGTGAAGTCTTTTGTCAAGAAACCCAAAAGAGTCGCTTATTGACCATTTTCTCTAAAATTTTGCCACAGCAGCTTAAAAGAGAAATAGGTCTGTAGCTTGATGGCAATAGTTTATTTTTTTCCAGGCTTAGGAATTGGGACAATGAAAGCACAAGACCAGAGAGATGGAAATTTACCTGACGACCAAATGAAGTTGAAAAACAATAGAAGTTTTTCTAATGCAGCTGTAGGTAAATTTTTCAAATGAACATAGGATATCCCATCAGGGCCGGTGGCCTTAGATAGCAAGACGAGATCACGTTCGTCATCTCGTGAAATTCAAAGGGCTTTTTTATACTCTTGTCTGTTAGTTTTTATCCGGTATGATGGGGACACCTTCAGATAGATTTTTGTGGATTTAAAAATTCGGCAGAGTAATTCTCATCCGAAGACACACTGGAGAAGTGGGCCCCTAAGGTATCAGCAATGGCAACACTGTCATATATGAGGGTGGTACTATCAAGACGATCCTGTATAGCTGGGATGTGTCTTGATGTGTACTTTCCTCTCAGTTTTCCCATTTTATGAAAGAGGCGGCAGAACTCATAGAATGATCAATAGATTCAACGAAGGTTGTCCAACCTTTGCGTCTCTTCTCTTTAATCATTCTACGAGCGATTGCACGACCTCTCCATAAAGGCAGTTCTGTTGTCGTCTGAGGGATGTCTCCTGAGAGCGCGTAGACCTTTCGTCGATTCTGTATGGCGTTCTTGAGCTCATTATCCCACCATGGCACAGGCAGACGATTGGGGGGTAGTTTTTTGTCAGGAATGGTGGCATTGGCTGCAGCTAAGATTTCTGCATTTATCTTTAAAAAGAGTCTGATCAATATCTGGGTCATCAAGAGGGAAGTCAAAACGAACACGATCTCTGAACGAAATCCAATCTGCTTTGTCATAATTCCATATCTTTTCAGATGGAGTTGAGATATTGGAATTGGGACACGAGTAGGTATTTGAGTCGAGATTAGAATAGGAAAGTGTCCAGAGAAACATAGATCTTTTTCAATTGAAAACAATAGGTCAGGATAGATTGATGAAGAAGAAAGAGTGAGGTCAATAGCTGAGTGAGATAGATGTGCAAGGCAGTGTGAGTAGCTTCCCCTGTGTTTAAAAGATGTACATTATTACTTAAAATAAATTTTTTCGACTTCCTTGCCTTTCACATCAAGTTTTTGGTCGCCCCAAAGGGGATTATGGGCGTTTAAAAATCACCAGCCAATACAAAAGAACCAGTTAGTTGAGACTTTATATTATATAAATCAACTCGGGAAAAATTTTAAATGAGGAGGGAGATAGATATTACAAAAGCAAACCGGCTCATTAAAAAAGGGAAGTTTAACTACTACAGCAACACACTGCAGGGTGGTGTTAATAGTTATAATTTTAGAAAAGCAGTTGCTCAGGACAAAAGTGGTCACTCCTCCACACGCATTACCGCCATCAAGGTAGTCATGCCTGTAACAGTCATAATTTTTCAGTTTGACTGTTTTTGACGGGGCCAAACGAGATTCCTGTAGCATATGACAAAGGGTGATATCTTCCTCACAAGGCATTGGAGTTCACTGAAATGATTAGTAAGGCCGTTTATATTCCATTGCAATAAAACATTACTCATACTTACCTTTTTTTGGAAAGAAATAAAGTACTTACCTTTGGAAAAGCGTATGACAAAGTAAGATAAGCTTGCCGTTTTTTTTTTTTATTTGTTTATATTACAATGTCTACTTATGAAGAGTAGGCAATAAAGTACTATCAATCTTCATCTTCACAGGGTACGATTAAAAAAAAAAAAAAAAAAAAAAAAAAAAAAAAAAAAAAAATTATAATAAAAAAAAAAAAAAAAAAAAATTATGTATATTAGTAATAAGAAAAATAAAATATATCGAAATAAGGTTCATAACCACATACCTTAGAGTCCATAAGGACCATTGCCAGGTGTCCGATAGGACAGGCATAAATAAACCCAGTTGAAGCTGCAGGAGGCAAGACATACTCAGATGCAGGTACACCCTGATGTACAACTTGTCACAGTGTTTATCATATTCAGTACCAAGGCGAAAACCAAGGAGTGATAGAAATAAATAACAGATGATAATATACATATGATAATAATTGTAATTGTAACGCAGCTCGCGGTTCTGCTTGTAAAGGCTGTCAGGCCTTTGTGCCGATGACCGTATCCGGCACGACAAGGTACAGGTGTTTACCGTTGACTATGACTGCCATACCTCTTCAACTATTCCAGAGAAGTTAGATTGATGCATACATACAAGTAAGTAAACACGCATCAATAGAAGTCTCAAGGAAACAGGGAGTTTCATGAAATAAAATATATGAAGTAGGTATAGGAAAAGACGCAATATGTCGATCACAAAGGAGGAACATTTTTGAGGAGGGATTGTACGTATAAGGTGAGGTGAGGTAAAGATTGATAAGTATTGTGCAGGATATATGGAATTGGCATAAAAACATGAGCTTTCTTAAATTGTGACACTATATTAAAAATAAGAATGGAGGGAAAAAGAAAAAAGGAAGGAGGAAGAAGAGGGAGTAATATTTTATACAGGGTTGGGAGGTAGGGTAGATAACAAGTGAACATTCAGCGTTTTATGTAGATTCTTTAATCTATTTTTTTACCTTGGAGTGGGATTTGGAGTTCACTATGTCGATTAGCAAGACTTTTCCAACAAGGAAGTAAAAAATTTAAGGTCCATATTATAGTTTGCTTTAATAATATCTTTTTCTTCTGTAGAGTTGACTTCTCAAATCCTCAAGAAGATTGAAAAATACATCAGGATCAACTGAAGGTTCGACCTGAGTGATAAGAGGTCCAAGAGATTTAAAATCTATAAGTGATTCGACACGTGATTCAACTCGTGTCTCTACACAGATTTTTTTATCTACAGTACTGACAGGGAAGAACTACTAACCCGCTTCTTAGCAATGAAGCATTACTCTGCTGACTAGACATAATATTCTCAGAATCCAACATAGAATTTAAATCAGAGGTATGGTATTGCTCCCAACCAGAATATCTGTGTTAGTAGAGGTGTCTCCACCAATATCAATAGAAATTTCGGAGGGAATATTATCAATCTCCTTGGGAGGAGAGACAACCTCAGTGGTAGAAGGATCCTGAGTAAGGATTGCTAGCTCATCAGAAGAAGGAGGCGGAGGGTAAGTGACGGAGGTGGAATAGAAAAAATCTACAGGGGGGGGAGACGGGAGATCAGTTTGAAGAGGCGTAGGGGAGCCAACAGCAGTGCGGGAGGCAAACGCGGGGAGGAAGGCATTCGATATATCAGAAGTATTATCAGAGGAACATGAATTAGAAGGAAGAGTGTTATTTACAAGACGATCCTGGGCCGGAGTGTCACTGCTTGGGGGAGGGAGAGGACAGTTCTTAACAAGATGACCTTCGGCTTGGCATCTGAAGCATCTGACTCGGTCTATCACAATGAATATTTTGTGGTACATGTTGTCAAAAAATAAATTTAAAATGCCGGCAATTCAGACACGTCCTCCACTACGACAGATCGTTGGAATCCCATGAGGTGACTGAAACGTGCGAGCGAGTACGCAGGCCAATAAATCTCATAGGGGTTAAGACTTTAGTATATCTAGATATTTCACTAATAAGGAACGAGTCTGGCATTCCAGGCTCAGTGTTACACAAGAAAATCTTGAATCCATTTTTACTAATTTTTGCACTACAAGAGGTTTGTTATTAATAACCAGTATGAGGGTGTTCATCGTAAAATTTATTTACGAGAGCCTCACTTGTGAGGTAAAATTTAACAAGTTCGCCGTTCTTACCAGCAAATACCAGGCGGTCATCGCCAACAATATCCCCAATGGCACAGAGGTAGGCTCCATTGCTTTTAATTTAGTATTTCAGAGGTGACGCGTTTTAAACTAATCGCACTGTATTCCCGGGATGAGACTAACTGAATAAGCCACGGACGCTAGTACTTTCGTAGAAAAATTTAATCAATTATTTCCGAAAACATTTACCTATTATTTTTTTTATAACATCACCTTATTTATACGACCCAATTAGGACTGAATCCCATTATTCCAGCGGTAAGCCCAAGACATGTTCATTATTATTTGGTAAAAATCCCAAATGGGAGGGTAACTTGTCATGTGCCGGCTGGGTTTCGAACCCGCGAACACTGGATTAGCAGTCAGAGGCCTTGACCACTGAGCTACCGGGACAAACAATCATTGTGTTATAATATTGGTATTTTATATTAACAAATAAATTCAGGATTCTAACACCAAGTACGATTGAGAAAAGGCAGTGTGTTTAGTGATATAAGAAGATTGTACATACATAAATATCCTTCCCCGGTAGCTAAGTGATCAATGAGTCGCGCGTTGGTCTAGTTATCCAGAGGTCACGGGTTCGATACCCAGCCGGGACCCATATTCATACTACTCTTAAAATTGACTGATAATTTTTCGCCCTAATGAGCTTTTCACCACTGTAATGGGCTAGTGGCTTATTTTCTAATTTGTAACTTTTTACATTTTTTCATTTTATATACTAGTTTTGCACGCACGGTGACCTGGGTTTGATATAGGAGCGTAGATTTTTTTCTGCTCTATACTCAGATGTCTGGCTTCAACTTATACCTTGTGAGGAAAAATGAGTGGCTGCTTTGAGGTGAGCTGCGACCAGTGGCGGAATTGTGGGAAAAATTAGATACATCTTAAGATATTTAATATACGAAAAGTCCTATGTTTCTGCGCTAACTACAAAAATATGATATCATGTCATAAAGAAACTCATTTATTTATTTCTTATTACTTCCGATAATTTCTAATATTAGAAAGTGGAAGTATTGTGTTCGTAAAAAAAAAAATTTGCTCCGATTTCAATTTTTTATACTTCGAGACGTCATCCGACCTCAGTAGCTTGATTGATAAGGCGACGGACTTATAACCTGGAGGTCAGTGGATCAAGTCCCGGTTTCAGCGTATATTTAGTAAAGCGAGTTTGAGTAGTTGTTATATCGCGAAAGTGTTTATTTAACACAAGTACGATAATTCTAGACGTCTCATAACCTCCTGGGCGATCAGCTAGTGCATTATTTTGTGGGGACAGTCGCAAGTTGCAACCTTTAAGGGGCGGATGATATAACAGGATTAGATTGAAGATAAGGGTTGGGTGGAAGAGATTGCCATAGGCAATAACCCCGCCCTTTAGTTAGGACATATGTATATATTTATATTTTTTTTTTCTTGTTTATATTATTAATATTGTCAATTTTATATTTATATTTTTACCATTGTTTGTCTGTATACCTATATGTTCTGCTAATAAAGAGTTTCTAAATAAATAAATAATTCAGATTGAAAAATAGTAGGGCTAAGTGCGCCATGGTTTGAAAATTGATGATGAACCATTTTCAATTGCCTAGGTCTGTCCCGGTAGCTCAATGCTCAATGGTACAGGCGGCACTCTGTGAATCCAAAGATTCCAGAGTTTGTGGGTTCGAAACCCAGCCGGGACATGATAAGTTATCCTCCCATTCGGGATTTTTACTAAATAATAATATGTCTTTGGCTTACTGCTGGAATAATGAGACTTTAATAGTCCTCATCGGGCAGTATAAATAAGGCGATAATATTTATTATTATTATTTTTTTCAAAACTGAAGCTGAATAATCATTTTTTTTTTATTATAGGATTATACATATAAAATAGAATGTCATTTATTATAATACTCACCATTCAGTAGATCGCATCACAGAGATTCGGAGCTTAGAGGCTCTCTCATGTTACACATCGTGTTTACCAACAATCAACATATAGCATGTAGGTATTCGGGGATAGCATCTTTCAGGTCTTGTAGGATTTTTGGTTTTTATCCAAATCAAGAATACAAGAAATCAATGCTATCCCCTAAGATATTTCAGTAAAGTTGGTGCAGAGCTTGAGAAAATGTCTGAATGCATGCATTTTGCATCATCTACAATATGATTTAAGAGATCTTAAAAACGTTAATTTCATAAGAAAAAAATATTTTGAAGCTTCAGTTCTGAAAATATAGGCATTTCAAAATGATTCATGATCAATTGCGGGACCCTGCATAGAACCAGAACCATATAGGTCACGTCAGCCCAACATTTTTGAGCTTCATGGCTAATTGGAACTATTAGACAGACCATTTCATTTTGGCCATCTGTCTATACTCGCATGTATACATATAGATATTATTATAGCATAAGATGATGATGTACTATACATTTTACCATTGGCAGTCCAGACTATTTATTTTTTAAAGTAATTTTATCGGAATTGAAATAAATAAATTAATAGATTTCATTTATGGTTAAATTTCAATATGCCTAGTCGAACTTTTAGTACCATCAAAGTACAATTCTTTTTCAACATTTTATTAATGAATTTTTACTTTGAAAAAAAAAAAAAAAACATGAACTTACCTTCTGTGTCAATCACCACCTGTGTCTTCATATGCCAAACACAACTGTAAAAAGAAAGTTACAATTCCTTTTTAAAAATAATTAAAACGTTTTCATTTTGAACTAAAATATTTCGTCGACAAATGAATAACTCAACTCGACCGTGTAGCTCGCTCCACCACAGAAAACTGAACCTCACCACTCTTTCTTCATTTTCAAAAGCAAAAACACAAACTTGTGACAAGAGCGTTTTCTCCTCTGGCTTTTCCACAGTTTCCCCTAACTTTGTTTTCTCCGAATTTTCCCCTCTGCTTATCTATTGAAATGTTGTTTTCTTTTTTTCACCAACAAATTCATTTATTTGTCTTTTTATCGCTTCTTCCACTATTTTGTCGTTCGCGTTTCCATTCTCATCAATAACTCTTTAAGAGTAGGTATCTACAATTCTACATACTCAGACGAGGATTGTCTGAGAATGTACAACTTGGATTGATGAGGAGCAAATCATAGTTACTACGAGTTACGTGAGAGTGTTAATGAGGCTATATCAATATTTTATGGAACATTGAATACTGCATTCTCACTCAGTATACCTTCTTTTCCTTCTAAAGCTATAAAATTTAAATTTCCTAGATTTTGGACAAGAGAAACCCAAATCACTCACAATGGGAAAGAGAGGCTGAGAGATATAAATCCAAGAGGCAAGAAGATGAATACCATACATTGTAAAATAAAAAATCAATCAAAGACCAGAAAAATCATACTATCCACATCAAAATTAAAGAAGGGGAATAGCCGCTCCCTCTGGAATCTGAAAAAGCAACTGATGGTTCTACACTAAGATACACAACACCTGATAGATTCAGATTTCCAGAAGATAAAAGTGATTACTTTTGCCGATCATCTTGTAGACTGTAGACGCATATAACCAGATCCCCTCCCCTTCACTCACCTGACACATCGAACCATATTGAAATCTTTCACATAAAATATGTTTCTCAGGTATACAGGGTGGACCAAAAAAAACGTTTACACCCGTTAATGGTAGATTACTGACGACATTTCCAGGCCGGATCTGCAATCCGTTTTTTTCGGATTCGCCATCGTAACTGCACAAAGTGATTTTTTGCAACTTTCCGAAAAAGCCTGACTTTGGCTTATTCTTCAGGTCAGAACTTTTTTCCTGTTTAAGATGAATTGATTCTGAACAATTTTGCAGAAAGCCAACAAAATTTCGATGTTTCTAGCTACACTACTTTGTTTTTTACGATTTGGTTTGTCATATTTTTTTACACCTGAACAGAAAAAAACACCTAAAAAAACTTTTTTACTAAATAAAACACTCGACATTTGTCCGAACAAATTTTGGCACAGACATGGGCAAGTTTGATAAAAGTTGGCGGCCGCCCCGAGGATGCTAAAAAATAATTTTACGATTTTTTATCACGTGATCTTCTGGGAAAAATTATTAGATGTTTGCCAAAAACTCTTCAAAAATCCTAAGAGTTTTCTAGGTGTAGACTGTGTAAGGGCGTCTTGTATTGTTTACAAAAATTGTTTACATTGCTTTTTTTGAATACCGCGGTCTCACATGCCTTCATCAGCCAGTTTAGGAAAATTCAAATGATAAATTTCGTGCTAATCAGATTGTCAGTGGTATTAGCTAGATGTGGTAGTGCTAAGAGTGATAGTCGCATGACCGAGGTTCAATTCTCGGCGGTCAATATTATTTTAATTATCAAAAAAATCTGATGGAATATTTTATTCATACCTGTATCTGACCTGTTGTAACACAAACAACTTATGGTTTTTTGGGGGTAATACCATCTGTAAATTGAGTTATATCAGATACTATTGGTATCACAATACACATAATTATTATTCATGTAAGCCCCTGAGAGACTGCCTTGATAATGAAAGGATGGTTTTTCTTATGCTTCCCTACGAGAGAAAAAAAACTAGCGAATTTTCCAAACGAAAATAGAGTTTATGAAATAAATCCAGGTAGGTAAATATTACTAATTACTAATTAAATAACAAATATTTACCGATTGCCAACTCTTAATAGGTAGAAGTCTTGAAAAAAACAAGATAATATTTTGTAAAATTAATAAACTTTTCCAGTCTTTATTATGTTTTATACTACACTTGAGAGCAACAAAAGCGAATCAAACTTTTTCCTCCACCAAATCTGCGATATCTTCGAAATTACAATTTCTATCGAGTCGTAAGATATCTCAAAATGCTGTAAATTTTGTTTTCTATAATTTCATAATTTGATTCTTAAAAAAACAGCTACCAGAAGCCGTAAAATTCAAATTTTCCTACAGGGTGTCAAAAAAGAAGAAAAACATGATTTTTTTATGTTTAACAAAAGAAGTTATAACATGGGAAATCAACAAGATTCATTCGTAACAATGGTGAATCAGTATTTTATGTTGTCTCCCCGAGCTCTAATCACAGCATTCATTCGATTTGGCATTGACTGGATCAAAATAACCACAATATCTTGGGGCAACCTCTACCATTCATCGGTGAGGGCGATCTTGAGCTCTGCTACAGTCTGGGGAGCCGGTATTCTGCCTCAAACAGTTTGTTTGAGTCGGTCTCAAAGATCCTCGATCGGGTTGAGGTCGGGACTAAGAGAGGGCCAGTCCAAAGTGTCAATATTCTCCTCATCCAGGAACTCCCGAATACAATTAGCCGCATGTGGGCGGGCATTGTCGTGCCTGAGGAGGAACTGGTCGCCCATACTTTGAGCGAGAGGAACCAAATGGGTCTGCAGGACTTCGAGAAGCTGGAATTCAACCAAAGAGAGCTTCAAATGGACCCAAACTCTCCAGAGAGCACAGGGAAAGGAGACTCAGATTCGCCATAGAACACGTGGATTGAATACCCCAGCAATGGCGCTCTGTTCTCTTCACTGATGAATGCCGGGTGTCTTTGTTTGGTAATGACAGAAGGAAAAGAGTCTATAAAAGAGCGGGAGAAAGGTATGCTGAGTGATGCATCACAGAAACTGTCAGTTTCGGCGGTGGTTCCTGTATGGTGCGGGGTAGGATTTCAACTGAAAGAAAGACTGAATTGGTTTTCACCACATGCGGTGCGGGAGGTGACCTGAACAGTCAGAGATACATTGATAACATCCTGCAGACCCATGTTGTTCCTCTCGCTCAAAGTATGGGCGACCAGTTCCTCCTCATGCACGACAATGCCCGCCCACATGCGGCTAACTGTATTCGGGAGTTCTTGGGTGAGGAGAATATTGACACTTTGGACTGGCCCTCTTTTAGTCCCGACCTCAACCCGATCGAGGATCTTTGAGACCGACTCAAACGAACTGTTTGAGGCAGAATACCGGCTCCCCAGACTGTAGCAGAGCTCAAGATCACCCTCACCGAAGAATGGTAGAGGTTGTCCCAAGGTATTGTGGTTATTTTGATCCAGTCAATGCCAAATCGAATGAATGCTGTGATTAGAGCTCGGGGAGACAACACAAAATACCGATTCACCATTGTTAAGAATGAATCTGGTTGATTTCTCATGTTACAAATTCTTTTGTTAAACATAAAAAAATCATGTTTTTCTTCTTTTTTGACACCCTGTAGGAAAATTTGAATTTTACGGCTTCTGGTAGGTGTTTTTTTTTTAACAATCAAATTATGAAATTGTAGGAAACAAAATTTACAGCATTTTGAGATATCTTACGACTCGATAGAAATTGTAATTTCGAAGATATCGCAGATTTGGTGGAGGAAAAAGTTTGATTCGCTTTTGTTGCTCTCAAGTGTATTTTGATATAAACAAAAAGGTATTAAAAAAAAAAAAAAAAAAAAAAAAAACATTTTGTGTTAGTATGTTCAATGAGAAACGATTAGACGCGCACGATTAGCTCAGTGGTAAGCTAGTCCACCCGGTCCGAACGGCAGAGCCAGCAAAAAATATTCATGACTACAAAATAAAAGAGAGTTGCCATTTTTTATTTAGCCATAGTACACACTATGAATTTTCCTCACACAAATTTTTGGAACCAATGGTGACTTTAGTACCTTAGTTCTAACTCAGAACTGTCCCTCTACCTTCTAGCCTTTCTCTCTCTCTCTCTTTCGCTCTCTGCCTCTCTCTCTCTCTCTCTCTCTCTCTCTCTCTCTCTCTCTCTCTCTCTCTCTCCCATCTCAATTCCCTCAGAGGAACTGTTGGAAGTGGCGTCCACCTTCCTGGATGCAAAGGTTCACTCTTCATCATGTTCCGTCGAATGTTTTTCACGTGATCCCAAATGTTCCTGTTGGCAACTCCATATGCTAAATGCGTATCTGCCATTTCAGCATCCGAATTAAAATAATGTAACTTGTACTAAAAAAAACTCAAGAAGTTTAAAGATAATATTTCATAGAATGCAGAATAATATGCTTGAAAACTATCACCGAGAAACAAACAATCATTCATTTGACTGGCCTTTAATTAATTCCAAGGAAAATAATTATCAGACATAAATAGCTAATTACTCTTTGAGTACAAGACGACCCTACACGGTCAACACTTTTAAGATTTTGAACATCATATTTTGAGACTTACCTGGTTTGTTTACCCAGAAGATCACGTGATAAAAAATCGTAAAATTATTTTTTAGCATCCTTGGGTTGGCCGCCAACTTTTTTCAAACTTGCCCATGTCTGTGCCAAAATTTGCTCGGGCAAATCTTGAGTGTTTCAAAGTGTAAAAAATTGACATGAGAATTTTTTTTCTATTCAGGTGTCAAAAAAGATGCCAAACCAAACCGTAAAAAACAAAGTAGTGTAGCTGGAAACATCGAAATTTTGTTGGCTTTCTGCAGAAATGTTCAGAATCAACTCATCTTAAACAGGAAAAAAGTTCTGACATGAAGAATAAGCCAAAGTCGGACTTTTTCAGAAAGTTGCAAAAAATCACTTTGTGCAGTTATAAAGGCGAATCCGAAAAAACGGATTGTAGATCCGTCCTAGAAATGTCGTCAGTAATCTACCATTAACGGGTGTAAACGTTTTTTTGGTCCACCCTGTATGTATACATACAGGGTGTCCCACCAAACTTGGACACCTCAAATTACTCGGCCCCTGAAAGAGTTTTTGAAAAATAAAAAAATATAGTACATGTGCTAATTATGCGGTTTCAGTAATGAAATATTTTTTTTACAGGGTGGTTCAAAAGTCAGAAATTGAGGTGTCAACTTTCGATTTTTAAATGGATCGACCTGAATTTTATTTGATAATTTTACTACTAAATGATTCTTGAGTACTTTTTCAAACAAAAATATTACATACAGGGTGGTTTTTTTTCGACCAATTTTTTTTCTTAATCTTGAATAACTCAAGTTCGGTTAATTTTTTCGATAACAAGAAGAGAATGTGTTTGTGTAATGAATACACGCACTTTCAATTGGCATCAAAAAAATTTATACAGGGTGGTTCACAAGTGAAATAATGACTTGATTATTTTTAAAACCGAGTTTTTTTTTAATTTTTTATTTAGGATTATTAATTCTCGTCTAATTTTACACATTTTTTGTTAGTCATATCGAAAAACAAAACTAAAGTGTTGTACAGGGTGAGACATAATTTTTTTGTAACACCCTGTATATGGGCAGTCAAAGAGACGCAAAATTAAATATAAAGAGAAAATATGCAAGAAAAACTTTGATTTTTAATTAAACTAAAAAGTTATGGTTTTTTAAATTATATTGTCGCATGGACCACCCTGTAAATATTTTCTTCAACTATCATTTAGGTACTCTAAGTCGTATAAAATTCATCGAAAACTTCGAATCATGTGGGAAAAACAAGTAAAAAACACGAATTTGTAGCCATTTTCAATTTGGTGTCAACACTGAATGATTTTAAAACTTGAAATGAAAAGTACGTAGGTGTAGACACAAAATTGAGCATGGCTTTTTGAATTCATTTTTTTTTTCTCCAGATTTGGACTCCTCGTTCAATTTTAGACAGTTTCGACTACCCATATGATAGTTTAAGAAAATATCTACAGGCTGGTCCATGCGACAATATTAGTTAAAACACCATAACTTTTTAGTTTAATTAAAAATCAAAGTTTTTCTTGCATATTCAGTCTTTATATTTAATTTTGCGTCTCTTTGACTGCCCATATACAGGGTGTTACAAAAAAATTATGTCTCACCCTGTACAACACTTTAGTTGTGTTTTTCGATATGACTAACGAAAAATGTGTAAAATTAGACGAGAATTATTAATTCTAAATAAAAAATTAAAAAAACTCGGTTTTAAAAATAATCAAGTCATTATTTCACTTGTGAACCACCCTGTATAAATTTTTTTGATGCCAATTGAAAGTGCGTGTGTTCATTACACAAACACATTCTCTTCTTGTTATCGAAAAAATTAACCGAACTTGAGTTATTCAAGATTTAGAAAAAAAATTGGTCGAAAAAAAATTTCAAGTGACCTGCAGCATCTACCTACATTCACAGTGGTTTGTTCAATAAAACGTGAGTTCCCTCTGAATTGAGGAATCTATCTTACTTGTGGTTACACAATTCATACTTATCTACATAAATTGTGGGGAAATACTTTCCATCTCCAGCAATCTTCACAAGCTTCTTTCCAACAGTCTCAATGAACAATGAAGTCACAGGTTTCAAAACTCCAGGACCCAATGTTACTTTTGCTTCTACAATACTTCTTCTCACTCTTCTTATATATTTTGCTGAAATATACTTTTCAAGTGCTCTTCTTATAGCTTTATGATTAGCTCAGGACACCAAGCTTAATACTACAATTTCTGGTAAATCTGAGTTATATTTTACCAGTTTAACAGCCTGATTCACCTGCGTAATGTATAAATATCACTCCAAAGTGTGTGTTCCGAGGTAGTTTTTGTCTATTACTTGATTAGTTCCTCAGAACCTTGATTTATTACTTGTAACCTTAACAAATATCAATAAAAAGTCCTCAGATTTGACCACTCTTATGATGGGGATTCAAAGGTTCCTATCTGAGAACATATTCTGGACCTATTTACATGAAACTTACACAGAATGATCTGAAAAAATTAAATTTGCCTTAATAATTTGAATATTTTATAATAATTATTACAGTATCCACTTATTTATACCGGCTAAATAGGACTAGTCCCATTATTCCAGCAGCAAGCCCAAGAAACATTATGTGGTCAAAATCCCATTCAGAAGAAAATTTGTCATGGATTTCCTACCCAGACCCTCTGGGTGAAAACAGAGATGTTGTGTTTTGTTAAGCTTAATTAGAATAGCTTGGGTGATGAAGCTTAGGGTCTATTAAAAATTAGTGCAAAGTTAAATACTTTACTTTTGGTGTCCAAGATGGTTGTGTCATGGTGGTGGAAGGATTGATTAACCCCAGTAGCCAACCCCAGAAGTCACCAGATTTATAAGGGAAAAGGCAAGGGAGATATATATAGAAGTTAGTATTGTTTCACATTTTAAATTAGTGGATTATGTATGTATCTACACTATCTACATATGTAAATGTACATTTTTCATATCTTACGAAGTTTCCTTTATAACGTTACATTGTTCTCTATAAGCAATACACATCAGTGATCAGATATAGTGAACTTGTTCCTTATAGCCGATATATTGATTATAGTGAAAATTGGCTGTCAGAAACAAAATCTGTCCCGTCCCTTGAAGTTTGTTATAAACAATTTTTACCACTAAATTGAAATTAAAAAGGACAGAAGTGACATTTTGAATTATAATAATTTTTAAGTTACTATATAGGTTATGAAATTATTATGAAAAAAAAAAATACTTACAAGAGCATTACTAGTGCTATATTTAGACTGTCAATGTAACACAGGTAGTCCCATTTTTGCCACCAGTTTAACAAAGCACAAATTTAAATAACAAAAAGACTTCTTTACATTCATTTATTTTCAAGTGTTCCAAGATTCAAAGAATTTTTTTATGGAACAAAATTTTCAACAGGAACAAGGTACTACTGAGTCTAAAAAATAAATAAAAAATCTTAACAAAAATGGTCCTAGATCTTCAATGCTGACCTTGAAATTTGACACAGTAACTGATTTTTAATTGATGAATTTCAAATAAATCTCAAATCAAAATAACAAAATTGTTTATTTTAAATTTAAACTAATGGATGAATGCATTTTATTTTCAGATAAACGATCAACATAATCTACTCTCAGGCTGGAAAGTGTCACTGTCTCTATCTCCACACCACATTGAATATGACTACTATGAGATAGTATGTGTGCAACAGTGTTTTTTTTTATTTTATTTGACAAATGGTCTTGACATATAATTATGAATGACCTGTTAGATAAAAAGAATTTAAGAAACAATTAGAAATTAAATTATCATCATAGAGTGATGTCATTGTGAACGATGGTAGCAAGACAGTGGAGGAAATGAATCAACAGTTCTACCACTGTCTTTACAAGGAGGCTAATAATTGACTAGGGCCCCCAAAACCAAGCCAATGCTGGTCTACTCTCTGTTTATAGTCCCCCAGCCAGACTGCTGGTCTACTCCCGTTTATAGTCCCCAGCCAGAAGTAAATATCAAGGGAAAATAATGATTTTTATGATTATTCAAATTTTACTAGGTATGTTATTGTTATCTTTGTATTGAAAAAATATGTATTGTGATTTCTTGTTGAGTAACATACTATTTAAAATAATCTTAGTATTCTTGTTACATTATAAAAAAAATTCCATACTAAATCTTTTTTGATAATTTGAAATTGTTTTCTTTCATTTCTTTTAACCCTATTGGTAAAAACATTACATAATTTGGCTCCATTTAATTGAATACTCTTTTCATATAACACTGCGGATTCTGGTTCAATTGTTAGTGTATTTATGTTGTATCTCTAAATCTTGTTTTATATGGTTGGGGAGGTCTTAGAATTGGAAAACTATCCAGCGTTTTTTTTTTTTTTAAGATAGTATGTATAAAATTGGAAAGCATTACTATGTTACGCATTCATTCACTCAATCATATTTTACTAGTTGATGTTGTAGGGAGCTTGGCTACTGCTGGGGCACTCAAGGTGCTACTGTATTCCACTTCAGTTAGAAAGTTGGATCATTCTGAAGCACATATTTCTATGTGTAATCATCCATAGTGAGATCTTGACCATTTTCTTTATAAGCTACTAGCCACATTGCGACTAAGCCTTCAGGGCGTTGCATTCACCGCATTTTGCTGTTGTAAAAATACAGGTAACATGGTTTAATTCAATGAAAAATAATATTTTTTAACTTTCATAAATAAATTATATATATTTGTTATTGTGAAATTAATACAGTACCTGCTTGTTCCATGTCTCAATTGCACTTCTCTTTTCTTTTTATTTGTTTTTAAACTTATTTTGTATTAGTTTTCTGTGACTGAAAAGGCTTGTATGCTTTCTGACCTGGGTTTGTTTCCTAGGTAGTAAGTTTTTTTTATGCTCTTCACTTGGATGATCAGATCCACTCATACACTTTGAGTAGTTGTAGAAGTAACCAGTTGTGGCATTTCAAGCTAGCAATGAGTTACCAGGCAAATAATTTTTAAAGGATTTTCAAAATGCCAGGCTATTCACTAAAGTTGTGATATAACAACACAGAATTACCACATCTGTACATCTTTTGCAATATAAATAGAAAATAAAAAACAAATAAATCAGAAATAATTCTACTTCTGACAAATTAACTTAATACCTATACCGTCATGGAAAAATATTTTTAATTTTTTCCTTATCCTATAATAAGGAAAGTATTGTATTCGTCGAAAATTTGACCTACCCAGTTTTTCACATTTCTGGACGAATCATAGCCTCAGGATACCAAAAAAGTTGTTTTCAGCCATTGGTCCGTGCGTCTGTCTGTCTGTGTGTGTGTGTGTGTAAACAGGATATCTCGAGAACGGTAAGAGTATTGACTTGAAATTTGGTGTGCAAATTAGTTTTTATACACCAAACGAACCACGAAACTTTTGGTTGAAATCGGACTCAAGATGCGGCCGCAGGGCCGTAAATATTGGCCGCAACCGCCGCTTCTTTGAATTGGTTAAAGATACAAAAAAAGTTAAAGAACAACATTTTCTCGGATTAAAAAAATAATAGGGGTGTATTCTCATCATTTTTTTGATATCTTGAACTTTTTGGAACCCGGCCCCAATTTACCGGTAGGTATTTTGGGGGGACCCGCTTAGACCAACTTTTTTATTATTTACCCTAGATGGGGGTTGAGACATATCAAATCCAATGATTTTAAGGTGCTGATTACGAATTTGGCACTGATTTTTAATTTTCCGTTACCGTTGATCACCAGTGGCGGAATTCGACTTCTTTTTTTGGGGGATAAGGAAAGTCGTGTGTGTTTACACCATATTTTTTATTTTTCAACTGCATGATAATTATTAAAGGGCGTTTTACCCTCCATTCGCAGGAAAACTTTCAACCCTACTACCCCACATTAATCTCCCCCCAGCCTGGGTGGTCTGGCATGCCAGCATCATGAAGTCTTCACCTTGCTGGACGTTCCTTAACATCGGTGATCCTACGAGAACGAATGCATTCTACGCGCCATCGACGCTGGCCAATTTATTTTTATCAGGCCACAACTTAGAAGAAATAATACTAATTTTTTCGTCTTTCTTTTCGATTCTCTACCAACCCTTATCTACACATTATTTAATTTAAAATTTTTATTTCTGTTAGTCATGTATAATAATTATGAAAGTATACTTTCGGATCGTCAAGCTAATAACATTTAACTCTTCTGACACTGAGATTCATATAAAATAATATATGATCTCAGTGCTTCTGATACTAAAAAAGGAATTGTTATCAAATGCTCTGTATTTTAAAATATATACAAAATAATATCTCAAAAAACTGTAAGTTGTAGGAGATTTAAATTGGCATGTTTTTTTTTTTTTTTTTTTTTTTTTTTTTTTTTTTTTTTTTTTAAGTGGGGTTTAACGTCGCTTTCAACTGTCATGGTCATATCACGACGGGGGTATTACCCTCCATTCGCAGGAAACTCACAAAACCTGCTACTCACATTGACCTCACCCATCTGAGTGGGGCGGGGAAAAGCCAGCGTCACGAGAATTAGAATTTGAATGGTCACCCATCCAAGTCTTAACCTCGCTGGATGTCGCTTAACTTCGGTGTTCTGAAGGGAACCGGTTGTATTCAACATGCCATCGACGCTGGCTTTGGCATGTGTTATCGCAAATGAATGTATAGCGAGAACAAATATCTCGTAATCAATAAGACAAAAATATTAGAAATATGGAAATTTTACACGCATTTCAAATAATTACTATGAATTTCCGTCGTATTTGATAATTTCCCTTATGTGGGTATAATACGTACATGTAAGGCTGGAATTTCGGCCCTACTCAGGCTGGCTGTGTCTAATATGGGGAGCTAGTAATGATTATCAGCAAATAGATTGTAAAACCCCCGTCTTGATTACATCAAATCAGGTCGTTTAAAACTACGTAAAATCAACCTGAGATTGCTAAAGGCAACAACCCCGCCCTTCAGTTAGGACATGTATAAATTTGTATATTGTATATATTTATTTATTACTTCCGAGAAATTTCTAATATTAGAAATCGGAAGTATTGTGTTCGTTTTTGTAAAAAAAAAATATTTTTTTTTGCTCCGATTTCAATTTTTTTCAATTTCTGGACGTTCATAACCTCTGAGCAAATTTGGTTTTGTGTCCGTCTGTCGGTCTGTCGGTCTGTCTGTCGGTCTGTCTGTTAAAACGATTCCTTGTAACGCGCAAATCTCGGAAACTACTCGACCGATTTTGATGAAATTTTGTACACATCTAGGAGACATTCTGTAGATGGTCCCTTTTAAATTCATTTAATTGTATAAGCGGCTCTGGGTGAAAGAGACCATGCGCCTGAACCACTAACTTTTTACTTAAATGCTTATATCTCGTGAACGGACACCCGATTTTGATGAAATTTTGTATGTATATGCTATTATTAATATACACAGGCTTTTTATATTTTCTTTTTAATTAATTATAATTTTGACTCTGATATTTAAGAAAAATCCAAAATTTTGGACAATAAAGTCAAAAAAATAAGAAACCACGACTTGCCGATACAGAATTTTTTGTAGAATCTAAAATGTAGAAAAAAACAGTTTTCTACCATTAAAACAAATTTTGAAGAAAACGGTTTAGCCGTTTTGGAGATACAAGTAATTTAGTATAAAAACTCAAAATTTGCACGTGTACACAATGTGAAACAATCACGAGAAGTATTGGGTCCATAATTGGCAGTGTTTTTTTCTCTCTTTTTACTTCTCTTATATTGTATGTTCATTTGTAATTATCTGTGTTGTATATAATATGTCGAATTAATAAAGTGTAAAAAAGAAAAACTAAAAAAAAACCTGGTCACAATACATTTAATTAGGTCGCATTTTAACTGTAATAGTTTCACTGAAAACACTGCAACCAGAAAAGATAATACCGAATAATCACGTAGGCTCAAAATATTTTTGTTTTGATCTGCCATGGAACGAGCATTCTCGTGACGAGAGCTTTTTTATTAGCTAAGTAAATATTTGCTTATAAAGAGTATGTAATTATTACAAGTTCTGGGAATGCGGTAATTAATTGAAAAATAAACAGTATTCGTGACACACGATTAAAACTGTCGTGGTATATTGGAAAAATTAAAACAGAAAAAAACGTGTGTGTATTACATCCTTTTATTTTTGCAGCCATGAAATAACTATGGTCAGCTACTTTTAGACGTATGTGGTCTGTGTTTAGCTTATCCACCCCGTAGTATATAACAGGGTGAGCATAAAGTCTCACCCCACCCCCGTATCTCGAGAATGGCTGAAATAAAAAAAACGCAAAAACCGGTATTCCTTCATTTTCGAGGAGATTAATTTTCAGCCAAAAAATTTTTGCTACACGGCCCCAGTCAGGCTGGGCATGGACCAACTTTAAAATCTTAAATAGAATAGTAGGGTCTTGTGGCATATTTTTTAAAGGTCTCATAGAGAGAATTTCATTACAACAAATTTCAGTGAGCTACAACTTACCGTTCTTGAGATACAGGGTCGGACGCCCCTGCGTAAATCCATATATTTTGGACCTATATCTCGTTGACCGTAAATTCCAGAAAAATTAAATTTGTTGATAATAACTCCTTATGGCAAAAAATTTCGAACAAGTTAAAACTTGATTTGTTTTTTTCGTTAAAAATTTTCGGATGTTCGTCCGGCTGGCTGACGAAACCGACCAGAAAACTAATATCAACAGAGTATGGTGGGTTATAAACCTTTTTCGCAAAAGCTTGTCGTAAGGAGTTATTATAAACCAAATTTCATTTTTCTATAATGTACGGTTAATGTTTATAGGCAAATTTGGATATTACCAGAACGTTCGACCCTTCTCGGAAGGGTAGGTTGTAGCTCCTTAAATTGTTGTAATGAATTTCTCTAACCTTTTAAAGCAATATGCCACAAGACATACCATTTTATTTAAGATTTTTAAAATTGGTCCATGCCCAGCCTGGGCTGGGGCCGTGTAGGCAAAAAATTTTTGGCTGAAAATTAATTTCCCCCCATAATTAAAGGAATACGGGTTTTTTCATTTTCTTGTATATTCAGCCATTCTCGAGATTTCGGGGGGTGGGGTGAGACTTTATGCTCACCCTGTATATATAAATGCTTCCATTGCTCATTCCGTAGTAAAACCTCGCCACTCCAAAATTTGGTAACTAGCTCAATTTTATTTTCTTCCAAGCTCTTTATCAAAAAACCTCGGCCCAGGTGTGAAGAAAAGCCAATACAAAGAAAGAGACAGCCCGGCAGAGTGTAAGGTTATTTTAAAAAATACACCTTTGCACAAAAGTGTGATAGAGTCCATTTTAGTTTAACGTGGTTGCTGCTATGAACTACCCCATTTTGTATATTGTTGTGGCCAGCTTGACGCACCTATAGGATCGGTTTCGATCATGGAGAGATAAGCCGTAGAGAACTCCAACCAATAAGAAACTACACACATAATGGCTACCGTGATTACTTATTTCTGTAACTACACAAAATGGCCAGTTTTCTGAGACTGGATCATTTAATCTAATAGCCGAGTTTATCACACAGCCCAGAAATTTACCTGTTCTCCCCTGGATTTATCTCTAGGGATAATAGCTCCGTGAAACTGGCTGCGCCACTTCAAACACAAAATTTGGTGGTATTTTCAATATAACGTATACTTATTTTCAGGATATCGATATGTAATTATAGAGAAAAAGTATGACTTTTACAAAGGCCGCTATAGATCATATTTAAATTGGCCTTGCCACACTTCACTCACGAAAAATTTTCCAGATATTAGTGTTATTACCGTGGTCGAGCACGTGTTCTAGCTAGAGTACACTCTGTGCTTACACGCACGTTTTCATAAAAGATAAGAATTCCGAATGGAAGGATAAAATTCTCATGTCTTGACTGTGTTTTAAACCAGCAAACTCTAGGCCTGACCTACATAAATTATACTGGATGCTAGTAAATTTATGACCACTATACATTTTTCCGCGAAACCAGTAGAAAAAATTTTTTATTTGATTATGCTGAAGAGATATATTTGCTATTATATTAAAAAAAACTGTTGTAAACCAAACGACTTTCCTTATGCCTCAAAAATAAATTTGGTATGGAAGTTGATTTCATATACCAAACCCACAAAACTTTTCGATGAAAAACGATGCCGCCATTTGGTGACGTTTAGCGGTTCTGTCAAAACGATAAAGACACGAAAAAATTATAAAAAACAACTCCTATTAAATTTTTTTTATATCTTGAACTTCTTGGAAGCCGGCACTAATTTACCGGTATTTTGGAGGTCCCCCCCTGGACTTTTTTAATATTCATCTTAGATGGGGGGTTTTGACTTATCAAACCCAATGATTTTGAGATACTGATTACGAATTGACATTAATTTTGAACTAACTATTATTGTTGAGTTACTAGTGCGGAACTAGACTATTCGGGTGATAAAAAAAGTTCATGTGGTGTCCCCACCAGATTTTTTCATAGTGAGTTTCTCTTTCTTTATAGATAAACCAATGAATAAAACCAATATTTGTATATATTTCCTGCGAATGGAGGGTTAAAACGCCCTTCGTGATATTAACATGCAGTTAAAAAATAAAATTAAAATATGCCAGCGTCGATGGCATGTTGAAATACACCGGTTCCCTTCAGAACACCGAAGTTTAAGCGACATCCAGCGAGGTTTAAGACTTGGATGGGTGACCATTCAAATTTTTCGTGACGCTGGCTTTTCGGCCCCACTCAGGCTGGGTGAGGTCAATGTGAGTAGCAGGTTTGTGAGTTTCCTGCGAATGGAGGGTAAAACCCCCGTCGTGATATGACCATGGCAGTTGAAAGCGACGTTAAACCCCACTTTAAAAAAAAAAAAAAAAAAAATATTTTTCCATGATAGGTAGGTATTAAGTTAATTTGTTCAGAAGTAGAAGTATTTCTGTTATAACCTGATATTTTTGTTACATTTGTTTTTATTTTTCTATTTATAGTGGTAAAGCTGTACAGATGTGGTAATTCTTTGTGGTTGTTATATTACAACTTTAGTGAGTAGCCTGGCATTTTGAAAATCCTTTAACATTATTTGCCTGGTAACTCATTGCTAGCTTGAAATGCCACAACTGGTTACTTGTACAACTACTCAAAGTGTATGAGTGGATCCTGATCATCCAAGTAAAGAGCATAAAAAAAACTTACTACGCTAGGAATCAAACCCAGCTCAGAAACCATACATGCCTTTTCAGTCACAGAAACTAATACAAAATAAATTTAAAAACCAATAAAAACAAAGAGAGTGCAATTGAGACTTGGAACAAGCAGGTACTGTATTAATTTCACAATAATAAATACATATAATTTATTTATGAAAGTTAAAAAATATTAACTACATACAGTAGCACAGTACAGTACAGTAGCACCTTGACTGCCCCGCAGTAGCCAAGCTCCCTACAACATCAACTAGTAATATATGATTGAGTGAATGAATACGTAACATAGTAATGCTTCCAATTCTATACATACTAGGACATTCGGAAAAAAAAAAAAAAAAAAAAAAAAAATGCTGGATAGTTTTCCAATTCTAAGACCTCCCCCCCCAACCTTGTAATTATCTGTGTTGAATATATGTCCTTAAATAGAGTGTAAAATAATAAACAATAATAACTTTTTAAAAAATGGACATTTTGAAAAGTTAAAAATCTGTTTTACGTGCACTATAGTAGTCAAGTGGTTAACACACTTCTGATAATCCCGCTAGCATAATGATCCATTAGTTTGAATCCCACCCAGTGCATGAGTTTTCCCTCATTAATTTGAGTTTTTGACCACATAATAACAAGACTCTCAGGGTTAGGTGGTAGAAAATGCTTTGAGCATTAACTCGCCTGGTGGTTACCTTCCACTAAAGAGTGTTATTATTACTATATTATTTTTATTATTGTTTAACAATGACATAATTCAGATAGAATACAATGATACATGAGAGGACATTTGAATCGGTACATGCAAAAACGACATCATTCCAAAAGAGTAAACTTTTGGAAAATCAAAAAAAATTTCCCATTCATTTTTTGTCCATAAGAAAAAAAAGAAAAAATTGTAATCGTAAGGACTTACCAAAAGAAACCATTCTATATAATTTTTTGGTCAGATATGTAGTGCCATTTCAAATAAATAGCCGTTCAAAGGTCGTGGAATGATGCTGTTTTGCACATATCGAAAATATTATAAATAATAACACACGTACACTTCGAATTTTATTGTTATTTCAAACAAAAACAAAAAAATATGAATCATAAAAATTATATGTATAAAAAGAAATCTGGTGTAAACATCACACGACTTTCCTTATCCCCGAAAAAAAGATGAACTCCGGCACTCGTGACTCAACGGTAACAGCTGCAAATCAATGCCAAATTCGTAATCAGCACTCAAAATCATTGGATTTGATATGTCACAATCCCCATCTACAATGAATAATAAAAAAGTTAAAAAAAGTTAGTCAAAGCGGGTCCCCCCCAAGATACCGGTAAATGTGGGCCCGAGGTCCAAAAAAGTTCAAGATATCAAAAAAATGATATGAAGAGACCCCTATTATTTTTTTTAATCTAAGAAATTGTTGTTCTCTAACTTTTTTTGTATCTTTAATCAATTCATAGAAGCGGCGCTTGCGGGCAATATTTGCGGCCTGCGGCCGCATTTTGCGGCCAATTTCAACCAAAAGTTTTGTGGTTACGTTTGGTGTATAAAATTGATTTTCATACCAAATTTCAAGTCTCTAGCTCTTACCGTTCTTGAGATATCCTGTTCACACACACACAGACAGGATACACCAATTCTACAGATTACATGCAAGAACCGCATCAATCTCGGATCTATGTCGTTCTTGCATGGAACGAAAATTATAGAAAACGTGTTTATATAGGAAGGGAGTTAGCAGAATGATTTGGTTTTGATATAAAATTGTGCGTTTACCTTCCGAGATCCAAAATCTATGAAAACCCCATTTTCCAAAAAAATGTGATTGATGTCGTTTTTTGGCATTGTACCGATTCATTTAGACATTATAAAATACACACATGAATACATTTTACAAGTACACTTTTCAACAATGTTACAAATCAAAAATGTCTTATAATTAAATGTGCAAGCTTTTCAGGGTACATAGAATACTAGCAGCGTTACCCTCTGAATTGCAAGGGATATTTTCTACCAAAGATGTTGAGCTGCCTTTCTATTCCTGGAAATATCCACAAGCAGGCTAGGTACATGGCTTCTACTTCATTTTGACAGTAGATGCTGTCTCTTAGGAGTATAATATGTAGTTTTTTTTTTTAAGATGAGTGTTTCACAGCTTTTTTTATTTTCGTAGCCATGAAACAGGAGCTACTGTAGATGTTTGTGGTCTGTGTTGTAGTTTGCCCATCCCGTAGTATGCCTCCCCTCTGATGGGCGAGAAGGGACACAATACTTCCCATTTAGGTGCTGGGTCAACACGAGTGTTACCGGAAGGTATCCCTTACCAAACAATTGTAAACAAATTAAGAATACAAATTTTTGTCGGCATGGGGATCAAACCCGGGACCTTCTGCATGGCAAGCGGGTGCTTAACCACTGAGCTAATCGCGCGCTCTATGATGATATGATGTAGTGAGAGATATGATGACTCTTTCCAAGCTTGGAGCAGGTTTGGTTGATCCATACCTGAAAATAAAATAAAATATACTATATAAATATTTTTAAATAAAATAAAACTGATGTGAATGCAAACTTTTGTTACAAATGAATAGCAACTTTGGTTTTGTGTCCATCTGTTGGTCTGTTAACTGCATTTCTTATAATGTGCAAATTTCTGAAACTCCTAAACAAATTTGAAGAGAATTGGTTGAGAACTTTTGTAGATACAAGTGACTTAGTAACAATCATAAAAACAATAATAAAAGTTGAAAATTATGATTACCATTCATGAGGAAGTATTGTGTCCATAATGAATTGGCAGTGCATTGCCTTAAATAACAAGAGAATGCCAAAAATTGTCAAAACTGTACCATACTTATGGGTTCCTATTGATATAAGCTTGTTTTGTTTAACTTAAACAGCGTTTTAAGTAAGTTGTGGTTTGCATTGTAGTAAACCCCTATTAGCACATACAATAATGTACCTATGCCTACAAAAAAAACTGTGTTTCACATGGATCAAAGTCAGAGGTACTTTTTATAATATTCTGTGACAATGAACTAGCATTAATGTTGATACACACTTAATTATTATGATATTTTTTGATTATTATTAATGCCTTGGCTAAGTCTAAATGATAAAATATAGCAAAAAAATTCATAAGGTTTGACCCCTAGTAAAAATATGTTAAAATACAAAATAATCATAGCTGTATCCACCATTGTGGCCATGCCTTTGTTCATTTAATTGGGAAATGGCTAGTTTATCATGAAAATATCACAGAATATGCATTAAAAGTACCCGTGACTTTGATCCAAGCATCAACTAAGATTTTTTTCTTAACTAGAGAATGCATAAATTGTATGTTTTAAAAGGTGTTTTCTATGATGGGGACCACAACTTAATAAATTAATAATTTAATCCCTTCAAACCCATTTAAGTTGAAGGTTTCAAGTTTATTCTAATAGGAAACTTATGAAAATAGTACAGTTTTTGACATTTACTGCCATTCTCTTGTTCAATTATTTTAGTTGATAGACTAATCCAAGACAAAATGAGAAAAATACTTTTTCATGTTGTTCAAGTTTGGATTTTTAACTCAACATTTTAAAAAGACAAAAAAGTTTAAAATAAGCTAGTTACCATTTTGATTCTGTTGTTATTTTCACAATATTTTTTTATGTTTTTGAAGAAAAAATGAAAACATGTGGTACACAACAGGGAGGACCAAAACTATAAGTTAGTGCCCAAATTTTTTTTAATGACTAAGACATGTTCTCTCTGGTAAATTTCCAATGCTTTCCAAATCTTCCATTGCAGTCCTCTTTCATAAAGAGGGAGCTTGGACCGAAGGTTATTAACAACTATTGTCCGATTTCCCTTCTGAACAACTTTTCTAAAATATTTGAGAAATTGGTTAGCAGTCAACTTTCTCATCTCTTGGAGCATATTAAACTTATAATTTAATTGATCAACAGTACACATTTAGGGCTAAAAAATCGACAGCTAACACCATTTCTTCTTTTCTACTTCAGCAGGACAATATGTTGTCATCAGATTTAAATGTCATGGGGATCTTTGGTGACCTTTCTAAATCCTGTGACATTGCATCTGTACCAGAAATATGATTACCCATATAGGTGGTAGAAAATGCTTGAACATTAACCTTGCCTGATGGTTATACCTTCCACTAAAATGTGTTATTATTATTATAATAGATTCAGAGAGTCCGAGTTATAACACTAGATTTGTCAATATTACTTGTCACTCACTTGGCAGAAGTAAATATGTTTCTGTATTTGAAATCATATTTTTAAATCAATGTTTTGGATTCAGTTCTTCAAAAAAAGTTCAAGCTAAATGTGTCCAAAATCTTGCTCAATTTAGCCTTTAAAAGTTCGGGTGACTGTTTGAAAAAAAGAGTTATGTTTTATTATTCATTCAAATAACAGTGGAATTTTGAGTTTCTTTATAAGTACAAGGTTTGCTTTTTAGGAATTGACTTTCAAAGTTAAAAAATACCTTCTACTGGACAAAGTTGTAGTACATTTAAGTTAAACTAGACTAAAAAAATTGAAGTTCTGAAAAGAGAATGCTATTATTGCTCTGTGACTTACCCTTCCTGTAGTGATGTGATTGTTGAGATATTGGTTAACTTTTAAGGATTATCAATAATAATCTCAAATCTGTACAAAACTACAATGATTATTTTAATAAAACAAAGTCCAAGAGGAGATACCACTGAGATCACCTCAGTGGGAGATACAAATTTACTGACTGAACAAAACATCAAACAAAACACTCGATAAGCCAGCGTCGATGGCATGTTGAATACACCGGTTCCCTTCAGAACACCGAAGTTAAGCGACATCCAGCGAGGTTAAGACTTGGATGGGTGACCATTCAAATTCTAATTCTCGTGACGTGGCTTTTCCCACTCAGGCTGGGTTGAGGTCAATGTGAGTAGCAGGTTTGTGAGTTTCCTGTGAATGGAGGGTAAAACCCCCGTCGTGATATGACCATGGCAGTTGAAAGCGACGTTAAACCCCACATAAAAAAAAAAAAAAACACTCGATAATGTAAGGGAAATGAATTAAATAAATTATCCCACAATAAGGGATTGTAAATTTCCAATCAGAAAATTTGTACTATCTATCCTGAAATTGACTAAAAATAGCAGACATGTGTGAAGTTAGCAAATTTCGAGACATAATGAGTTCGAAGGAAGGAAGGTTCGAAATATTAAAACCGACCCGAAAAAAAACCACCTTGTATGTAATATTTTTGTTTAAAAAAGTACTCAAGAATCATTTAGAAGTAAAATTATCAAATAAAATTCAGGTCGATCCATTTAAAAATCGAAAGTTGACACCTCAATTTCTGACTTTTGAACCACCCTGTATAAAAGAAAATTCATAACTGAAACGCATAATTACAAATTTTTTGTCGGCGCGGGGGTTCGAACCCGCGTTCGACAAAAATTTCGTATTCAAAATTTGGTTACAGTTGTTTGTAAGGGATACCTTCCGGTGCGCTCGTTTTGACCAGCACCTAAATGGGAAGTATTGTGGTACTTCACACCTATCAGAGGGGGTGGCACCACTACGGGATGGGCAATTGGGCAGGCTACAACACAGACCACAAACGTCTACAGTAGCTCCTGTTTCATGGCTAGGAAATAAAAAAAAAGCTGTTAAACACTCATCTTTTTTTAACAAAAAAAATCTAAACTATCTAAAATGCCCACCAACAAACCAGCAGGTCCTGATGGTATACCACTGATTTGTTCCCAGAGTGTGGACCATATTAAAATTCCATTCACAATAATTATTATTAATTATCAACCTTGCCCTTAAAACTCAACAGTTGCCGTCTCTATTGAAAGAGTCTATTGTTACACCTGTAGACCTCTACTTAGGACAAGACGTATCAAGATATCGTCCTATTAGCAATCTTAATGTAGCTGGTTTTATACAACAAAATATCATCATTAACTTTTTAACAATATCTCACCTCAGCAACATGGGTTTGTAAATCCACAGTAGGTAATCTGGTTTGAATTCTGTGATTTCACAGCTAGATTTCACAACCTGTGATTTCAATGGAGAAGTTCTATCTTCCCTCTATCACGAAAAAACACCACTTCTATCATGAAGTGGTGTTTCTGGGGTTTCCATGTACCTACATAAAGATCATTAGAATCAAAGAGATATCACAATGAAAACCTAAAATTTAAAATGGTTTTATATTTCATTTAATTATCAATATGAGTGAAGCATTCAATGTACCACTGTGGTGTTTATAGGATATTGATGGTATTATGAGTAAGATGGTATTATGAATGAAAAGACACAAAAATACTTTAAAAAAAGTATTAGTGATATTTGCTCATATAAATTCTGGTATTTTCCTATGCACTGTGTTGTCTTGTGGTTTTCTCTTGTACTTTTCACGACCGATCTTTGCGAGCCCTAGTGCCCTACCTCTCTATTGGTATTGTTCGCTGTTTAATCTGCTTTGCATTATTCATGCGCTGCCTGCATGTTTTATTAAAACATTATCTGCTTTTATCTCTCTTCTCCTACTCTTCCATCTCTGTCCTCAATAACAGAAAACGTGATAAACCATATCATTTTCTCCCTCCTTCTCTCCCTTTTCATTCTCGCCTCGCTCTTTACCACAAATTTTCACGTTTTCTCTATTTTCATTTTGTTTTTCATTCATTTACTCTTGTTTTCCGCTGGGCATCTTCCATATGGTGTGAAAGGAATAACCTCATCCAAGCACCTAGCTGTGGTGGCGAAGGCTAAGTAGTTTATTTTTAATAAAATGACGCACAAAATCTGGATTTTGTATTACCTTATCAGCTCTAATGTTTTTAATTTTACTGTATTTTGACATACAAGCGTGCAATAGATTGGAACTTTCTGAAGTTGTCTCTTGACCAAGTTTTTCAACAAAAATTTAAAAAAAAAAAAACTCAAAAGTTGGTACTTTTTTCATCGCTCATTTCAGGGCCAGAGAGAAATGCTGTGAAAGCCGCCTTCCTGCCCTCTAGCAGGTTGCCAAGATGACAAAGGGTACCAATATGGTCTGTGTTGAATATCATTGAAGATGAAGATGAGAACCAAGATAAAAGAGAAATAAACTTATATTATATTATCAAGAATTTGGCTTTTATAAACTGATAATGGAGAAGGATATGTAGTTATGATATTAGATGCCATAAATATGATTTCGAAGGATCTGTATAGAGGCTTGTATAACTGATTGAGATATATTTTTGAGGCTATGATTCAGGGATGTTAAATTCAGTAGAGAAATTTTTAACTTGAGATGTAATGGTTCCCCTTGCTCCTATTAATAGTCCTCGAACATCAATATCTATCAAATCATATTTTTCTTTGTAATATGGAACTGTAGGAACATTATATATTTCTCTTCTCCTCATTTACTTCATCAGGTTGGTTCGGATTCATTTCAAATCTTATAGTAGGGTCTATGATAGTTGCCTTCTTCTCTTTTCTATCAATGGCAATGATGTCTATTCTACGAGAAGACCCATCTGTTGCAATGCCCGTCACCTCCTCATGGACTTCATATTGTTTTTTGAGTTCACTGGCAATCAAGGAACGAACAGTATTGTGTCGGTTAATGCGGGTGGAGATGACCGAAGGGACATGATCCTAATACATGGGCCAGTGTTTCAATTGGTTTATTCTCGCCATGGCATCGGCGGCACTGGTTACCATCTTGGGAACGCCCTATATTTCTAATGGAAAAAGACTTATGACCCCAACCTCAAAAACTCAATAATCACATTCTACTGATAGGTCACAATTGGTTGACGAGGAGAACTAAAGCCGGTATCCCACATGGAATTTTAGACCAAAGTGTTGCAAAGCGTTGCGAAGTCAGTGGGGTTCGATTTCTATCGATCATAAAGTTATTAAGAGTGGAGGATGAAAAGTTGCTAGAATGCTGAACTCAGTGGGATCCCGTCTTAAGTCCACCTGAAAGTCGAACAAAAGTGCTGTTTTTATTACTAAATAATTCATGAAACTGATCAGAACTCACGTCAGAGTTGGGTAAATCCGAGACTAAGCTAATTGTTCTGTCATTTGTCATTGATTTTGTCATTGATTGATAGAACCGATCACTAAATATTTATTTTTATAATGTGTTACAAGAATATAGTTTTGGGTGTACGGAACTGAATATAACATATACACATACTCGTAGATATAGAATTTCTATCAGCGACAAATAATTAAGTAATTATGCAATGTACAACACAAGTATGTAGATAATATGTTGGAATGGAGTTGGTTTATGATGGTCATAGTTACGAAAAGGATAAGTATAATGTAGATATAAAATTAAATAGGTACCTACCTACCAAATATTTTTATTTTTTACCGCTCCGCAGGCCTGAGCCGCTAGTTATTTTATAAAAATAATTTAAATTTCAAGTTAAAGTTACTATATTATTATTTCGATAGCCTCCGATCGATCATTGTGATTTTTTTTCAAATTTGATTTAATGTTTTTTTTTCAACTGCATGGTAATATCACAATGGGGGTGTTACTCTCCATTCCAGGAAACTCACAAAACAGCTACCCACATTAACCTCACCCAGTCTCGGTTGGGCCGGAATGCTAGCATCAAGAAGTCTTCACATAGCTGGACGTTGCTTACCGTTGGTGATCCTACGAGAACCGGTGTTTCGAAGCGCCATCGACGCTGGCACTGTAAAATTTTGTAGCGTCTATGGTCGTCTGACCCTCTTATTAGTTGCAGCGCTCTCTATGGGTTTATAATGTAATCAATACGCCTGTTTCCGCGACACTTTTTTGAATTTTTGAATATTCCATCCCAAGATTCACAAGAACATTAATCTATTTTTATAAAATTGAATAAAATAATTGATTAACAATTATTCATCAAACTTTAAACAATATTAAACAAATTTCAAAAGTCATTCTTCTATTAATTACAGGCACATTGTCTGGAAGATTGCATGGTTGTGTGTCAAGACCTACGTTGAAAGCTCTAAGCTCATCTTCAGGAAAAATGTTTTGATAAAATTTGATCTGATAACTTATTTAGAAATTTAAAACTAAAACAATACAATGGAACTGGAGGAGAGTAAGAGTTTGAGGACCTTGATTGGAGATCTCTGCTCTAAGTATGGTCACTGAGTACGATAGTTCCGAGAGGTCAAATGAACCCAACAGAGAACAACCAGAAAAAGTTAAAAAGAAAATGCTGAGTTCTTGTTTCAATGTCCTTCTGAAGCAAAAGCATCTCTGGACAGGTTAGTTTACACATAGCTATTTTCACAACCGTGCACTGGTAGTCAAGTGGTTAATTCACTAGTCTGGTAATCCAGGCAACATAGGGATCTGTTGGTTTAAATCCCACCCAGTTCATGAATTATTTAAATTAATTTGAGTTTGTGACCACATAATAATAAGACTCTGAGATTTAGGTAGTAGAAAATGCTTTGAGAATTAACATTCCACTTTCAAACATTGAAAGAAAGAAGAGAAGGACAAAGACTATTACACCTACATAAACTTTTCAATAATGAGAAAATTATAATTTCAGTGTCATAAATGAAGTAAGTGATTCTTATAAGAAACATTCATAGAATGCATGTAATGATATTAGGAAATCATTTAGCCCTGAAAAAACCATAATATATGTTTCACTATCTAAATAACTGAAAATATTATTTCATTTTTGCTCTGTCCTTAAATATTTCAATGTAGGGGAACCTGTTGTGAGGAAATACTTAAGCTCTGAGATAATGAAAACCACATAATAATAATATCCTAAATAAAGTTTAATATATCTTTTTAAGTGAAATTAGAAAAAAAAATGTAATATTTGCCTGTGTAGGTATACTTTTTCTTTCCTTTAAATTTGTAGAGTAACTAAAAAAAAAACTACAATGGCATTAAAATAATATTTAACACGTTTGTTACCAAGCCAATTTTTTCAAGTTTTACGTAGGGACCAGGCGGTAAAGTTTGCTGTTGCATCCTGGGTACCAAACTTATTGTTTTTGAATATTTGGCATCGTAAATTTGTACAAGAATCAATCCTATATCTGTTCTAATACTAACAACCTACCTCAAAAAGGCCATATTATGGATGTCTGGTCCCTCATTTAAATTTTGATAACAGCCACATGTGTGTTTTTGGTCCCAAAGAAAAACACAAAAACATCCACATATGGCCGTTGGTAATGAACGTGTTAAAAACTAAATTGCTATTTCTATCCCTATTCCAGATAAACAACAGTCTAATGGTGAAATTACAATATCATACCGCCTATTCTTATATTTCTACAAAAAAGGTCATTGCAATGAAAATGATAAAGTATTACTTAATGACTACTGCCACAGAGTAGAAAATCTAGTAAAGAAGTATGAAGCTGCAGAGGCAGTATTTACCTTTCTAGCCACCATGAGTGAATCAAAACCCAGGAAAAAAATCAAAGTAAGAAAACTCATCAAAAACCCCTTGATGTTGAGCAAACAATGAGAAAAACAACACTTTCTAATCCTATCCAGGGAGGTTCCCACCTATAAAAACTTCATTTAAATTACTACAGAGAGCAGCAAATGATGGGAGTTGATTTCATGGCATGTGCCAGCTTCTCTTCTATTCAAATGTAAACAAAAAACACCTTTTTGTTGATTTTTCTCAATGCGATTTCAATTGTCTGTATCAAAATTAGGTTTTCAAATTAAGATAATTAATTGAATTATCAGCTTCAAGATAAGAAAGTGTATTGAATATTGTTTGTAGTATTTTCAAAAATAATTAGAAACTTTTATTTCCTTTGTAAATTTTTGTTTCTTATTTTCTCAAAAATTTGAGTCCTGCCCCTGAAAGGGTTAATGCATAATTCAGTATACCTTAGTAATTTATTGTATTCTAATTAAATTGTGTAACATAATTAGAAGGCTACTGGAAAAAGAGCAAACAAGAGGAAAACAAAGTTTGGGTTAATGCAATTTTAAAAGTTGAATAAACTCATTTAATGATGTTTGATACTCAAGTTGCACATATACATTTCTCTTTTTAAAAAACCTTTAAACCCTTGTGAAAAAAGGCCAAAGTTTATGACAAGCAAACATTACAATTAAAAAAAAGAAAAGATTTAAGAAGACAAAAAAACATTTAAAACTATATACCTACCCCCCCTCCTCCAATTAAAAAAAAAAAGAAAAAAACATTTTATTGCTGGAATTTTTTAAAAAAGGTAAAGTATACAAATTATGAAATTAGGGCCTCTGTATTGGGGACTCTCGGAAAATTCACAAATCTTTACATTTAACTCAAAATATCACACCACAGAAAATGAAATTTTTAAAATGTTGACATTGAGCATAAAAAATACTAGGTATATAGCACATAAAGAGTACTATTCTAATAAATTACAAATTTCATTTTCTTAATTTCAATTTTCAGCCAAATGAAATGTTAAGCTGTTTTCATTTTGGAACCCTCAAGCATTGTGTCCCCCCGCACCAAAGATCCCAGACAATCCGGACCAGTTTGAGATGTTAAGATCTGAAGAAAATGACACCAGTGTCTTTCCACCACATCTCAAACTAATCTCAATCCTTTCAGAGTTCAGAGACATTTTGAGTGAGTTGTGTCAACTACTATATCAATTTTCAATATATAGATTTTTGTTTTTCCATCTCTATTAAATAAAAGAGAAATCTAACAAAATCGAGATCTTAAGTCATGACATGACATTAGTTTTCCCCATCTAAGACAATCCACAAATTCTCCATTGAGGTATCACATTCGGCCTAATTTGGACGAAAATTTTTTAAGGACCCCCAAAGAACATGTATACTAAATTTCAACAATTTTGAAGAATCCGGTCGATGTACAGAAAAACAAAAGCCAAATTGTCCAGTACCCAGTTAAAATAGAACCTCACTGTGTTCGGTTTAGATACATTATACAATTTACATAAAGCACCATTTTTATTAGTCTGGGGCTCCTTAATGCACCATTTTTATAGTTGGGGCTCCTTAATGCACCATTTTTTATAGTCTGGAGCTCCTTTATTAATTTTTTTCTATTAATTAGCGTTTCAATTTTTTTTTCTTTTAATTAGTATTGTTTTTTTTTTTCAGTTTCAATGTAACGCCCATTTTAATTCAAGCCCCTGCTCTCAACAGCAATGTACCCAGGTTTTTAAACATAGCGAAGTCTACCTCTCAGCCTGTACAGCAGGTAAGATCTTTAGTCAGTTTAATTAATTCTATGTATTTACTAGCTGTAACCCAGCACTTTGTCTTCGTTGAAGTTTTTGTCCAGAGCTGGCGTCCTATTAGAATTTTTGTAAATTCTTTCTTAGTACGTAACTACAAAAGGAGACTCAGGGTCAAATTTTGAGTCATTTAACCCTCCGTTTCAGAGCTGCGTTTAATTTTGCATTAATTAATGTAGATAGATTTGAAATAATATTAATAAGATTATTATAAATTAAATGTGAATGTTCAAATTACATGAATAGTTTGTATATTGTTTTCCTAGGTTTTTTTTTTTTTTTGATTGGATTTATGTATGTACATAATTATAATCAAATGTTATTTATTATACATTTTGAAACGAAACAGAGCGAACAGTCTTCATAAAATGCACTGTTTATCGACTGTTTTTCTCAAAAAGTAAACAAACAGACAAACATCCGTTTGTCCAAAAATAACCAAGTCCCAAACAGATAGTTCTAGCTTCTGATTGGTTCTCATTCTGCGTTCTTTTGATGAATGGAATATTAAATGAGAGCGCCAAGTTTTGAATCTGCGTTTTAAATTTATTTTTTGAAATGATATGACCTAAGAACCAATCAGAGAAGACCAACACAATACAGTGATAATAGAAATTTTCATCTGTTGTTGATCACTGAAATGACCTTGTCATATTTTCTTTATCTTCAACCAATCAAATGTCCCAGATATGCAAATATTTTCGTGCTGTTACGGTTAAAAATTTATAATAAAATTCAACTTATGTAGGTAATGAATTTGCCTGGGTTTACAGTATACAACATCCAGATAACCTATAATTTAGTTTCAACAGTAACTACATAACTTTCATAAATATTATGGTCGTTTTATACTGACCACTAGATGGTATTCAATTTTTTAAGTGTCCAGAACTCGAATTTTAATCTCCCGAAGTCCATTATGGTAATATTTTTTATCAACTTCAGTTTATATGGATGTAGAATTTAACAAAAAAATCGCGGTTTCCAGGATGAAGGATATGGTACCCCTGACTGTGCTAATGTTCTTGAAGAAGCTGGCGGCCAAAGTGATGATCATTAGGAAGCACTGGCCGCAGTTTCCTGAGGTTGAACGACCCTGCCCTCCCTGTTGGAACACTCTAGGCAATGCCAATGCTCCCGAGGAGAAAAGCTTTGCTCTGGATTTCGACCTAGCAAACTAACAGTGATCGCACTGGGAAGCACTTGATGCAAGTGATACAGTCAGGTGATAATAAATCTAGGCCGGTAGGCTGGCGCTGCTTGACGAGCGCTCGCCTCCCGGTGAGCTTGATACCTTTTTTTTTCTTTTTTTTTTTTACCAATCATCTAAATTTTAAACTTATACTCGTAAGGACGAATTCGACTCCCACAGTGATGATTGTAAAAGATTATTCTGTCAAGTCATCTTTGTGCTAGAATTTCGAATATTTTGGAGTGGCCCAAGGTTTGTGTTTTCACAGACCAAAACATAGAAATTTCCCTTATTCCTCAGAGGTAATAATAACAGATTTTTAATATTTTCTATCTCTGACCTGTGAGCGTGATTTACACTCAAACCTTTCAGAGTGAATATGTTCACAGTGTTTTGATAAATCACAACAAAAAACTCAAGATAAATTTAAACAGCGAAATAAGAAACATGGAGTTATTACCTATATGGAAAATGCCAAGTGGTTGAAATTTATATCTAGCCAGTATTGTGAAAAAAAAGCTTGAAACCAATCATTGGCTTGGTTCTGGGGGCCCTTGTCAATTATGAGCCTCCTTGTAAAGACAGTGGTAGAAGTGCTGAGTCATTCCTCCACTGTCTGGCTACCATCGTTCACGATGACGCCACCCTATGATGATGATGATCTGAATAGAAAATACAACAATATTTTTCAGAATATTAAAGTCTCAGCCGGAACCCCTAAATTACAAATTCTCTGATAATAAACCCGAACGAATACTCTGTATTGTTTCTATTTATTTTATTTCCTGTGAGAGTAAAGGGATTCTTTGGGTCTCAATCTTGCAGGATAAACAGAGTATTGTATTGTATTGCATTGTATTGTATTTCCAGGCAAGGATGCTCCTGACCCATCCAACACGAGGCTGTTCACTCATGAGAGAGGGAGGGAGGAGTTCACTAGGGATCTCAAATATTTACTAGTAGGAACACCGAGTCAGTGCTTTCCCTTTCATGAGGTTGGTATTTGTACCAGCTCTAGCTATTGTATTCAATCTCAAATATTTGCTAGTAGGAACACCGAGTCAGTGCTTTCCTTTTCATGAGGTTGGTATTTGTACCAGCTCTAGCTATTGTATTCAATCTCAAATATTTGCTAGTAGGAACACCGAGTCAGTGCTTTCCTTTTCATGAGGTTGGTATTTGTACCAGCTCTAGCTATTGTATTCAATCTCAAATATTTGCTAGTAGGAACACCGAGTCAGTGTTTTCCCTTTCATGAGGTTGGTATTAGTACCAGCTCTAGCTATTGTATTTTTCTCGCATTTTGTTTAACCAGCCTGGGTTGGTACGGAAATAGTCAGCTACATCTTGGCCATCCTCTCTTTTTTATTTTGGATTTTTTCTTTCTTTCATTAAAATCCTTTGAAGTTACTGGAGGTCTTATTAATTACTTAAAGTAAGAGTGTCTGAGAATCTATGAAAAAATTAAACATAAACTTTATTTTATTTATAAAATAATACACAAAAAATTAACAATAGAATACTGGCATTCCACCTATAAATTGACTTGAAACTATAATACCACACTTTTGACTTTACGAGTGTACACTTGTACAGGTTATTACACTTAGATAACTTTTGAACAAAAATACAGAAAAATAAACAAATTTAAATAGGCAGTATATTTCATGGAGATTTTATTTCCAATAAATATCTAATACAGAAAATCGGAAGTATTGTGTTCTTTTTTGTGAAAAAAAAATAAATATTTTTTTGTTCCGATTTCAATTTTTTTCTTATTTATAGACGTTTCATAACCTCCTTTTTTACATTATTTTGAACTTTTACTTGGAAAATCTATAATGTCTCTACTTCATTCTTTCTTTAAAATCAATTGGAAGTATAATTTTTTGAGGTTTTAATTGTGCCTATCTAAAAATTTAAATAAGTGATTAAAATTATTTCTTGTTTTTCTGGCTGGGGGACTATAAACAGGCAGTAGACCAGCATTAGCTTGGTTCTGGGGGCCTTGTCAATTATTAGCCTCCTTGTAAAGACAGTGGTAGAAGTGCTGAGTCATTCCTCCACTGTCTGGGGCTACCATCGTTCACGATGACGCCACCCAATGATGATGATAATTATTTTGTGATTTCAGGATAAGAAACAGTTCACTTGTGCGTATGGAATCTACACGGCGCATGTATCTCCCGATTTCCTCTTCAAATTTTTAGAGCCCGCACTGCAATGTGGTAACTACGCCTATATGCTAAAAGCATCTGCCGCGGGACAAGAAGAAGGGATACATTTACCTGGTAATTCTGGTTTTATCTCAGTAGCATGTTACATCAATTAACTAAACAGACCATTTTCATAAATAATTAGGTTTATATTATTTTATTGTTTGTGTTATGTGATTACTGTGTATTTGTATTTAAATGTTTTTATCAAAATACTTTAAAATGTTGAATTTTTACTTTAAGAGAGGAAGTCACTACATTAGCCCGGATTTTTCTTCTTATTTGACAAGCGTTCCGATCTTTTTCACTGGAGTAAGTTTTTTACTGTCTGTCTGTAATTCTATATTTTAAACAACAGTGATAAAATTTTAATAGACCCAAAATGACCATGAAACACATTCTCGACATTCAATCTTGGACCCTAAACCAATAAAAATGAAAGCGAATTAATTTGTATATCAATTGCTTATCAAGCATTAAGCGTCTTTGTCAAGCATTAAACTTGTTGTCAAATATTATACTTTTGTCGTCAAATATTATACTTGATGATCTCCTAGTTATTTTTTGTACACCTAAGTCCAACTAGTTATGCCTAGTAAAGTCAGGAAGCACTATTTTTTTTTTTTTTTTTTTTTTTTTTAAGTTACCATTTATTTATTTATTTTTTACATTATCATCTTTAACAAACTATGAGGGTATACCCACCTTCAATAGATAAAAATCTTGTGCTGAAGGTGGGGAAAAGTTGTTCTATATGATTTAAAATTCCAATCAGGAACTTGTGGAAATTCCTGCGAATGGGAAGTTTCTGTAACATATCCAAAATATAAATTTATATGTATATGTACGAGGTCTGTCCGGAAAGTTCGTATAAAAATGAGATAAAATTTTTATTTTACAATGAATCGGGCAATTCAATTTTGTCTCCTTCAAAATACTCTCGCTGGGACACAATGCACTTCTGCCATAGCCATTTCCACTGTTTGAAGGCTCCTTAAAAGTCCTCAGTTTGAAGGCTTCTCAGCTGACTCGTCGTTGCTGTTTTAATGGCCTCAAAACGTCCCCCAAATGCCGCCCCTGAAGCACCATTTTGTTTTTGGGAATTAAAAGAAGTCACAAGGTGCCAAATCCGGTGAATTAGGGGGGTGTTTCAGTCGCTATGATCGAATTGTCAGCCAGAAACTCATGCACAACGAGGGGGTGTGGAGCGGGGGCATTTGTCGTGGTGGAGGATCCACCGCCCTTCTCGCGCAAAATAGTTGTTTTGCTCAAAGAAAGCTCTTCAGAAACACAGATGGGCAGTTCAGAACAGCAATTACGAGAGACGAGCTAACGTGTACATAACGGCAGATAAGATTGGCTACCGTTGATGATGCAGTTATTACCGCTTTAAGGGGAAACCTAGGTGCGGGGCGTCGCTTGCGACGAACATATTATGCTGCCCATATTTATTTATGGCTCTGAACCGTTCTTATCCCTACCTCTATTCCACAGAGTTTTCTCAACTGCGTGCGAGAGTACCTGCGCAGGTACGACACCAAGTACTATCCCATCTGAGCGAGCACACGTCTGGGCGTACATCGAGCTGCAGGACTTCGTCACCGCTCAAAAGCCACCGGTTGAGCTGCCTGGCTCACCTGTGGCAGCCGACCACTCACCTGCTCAACCACATCTATGCGCAGACGCTGGCCGCGTGTGTGACGAGTCAGAGCCCGGAGCTCGTGGTGATGGTGGCCAGGATATTCGAGACCTGCACCAACACGCACTTCGAGTAAGTCAAACCCGAGCTCAGTGGCTCGGTTGTAGAGAACTCACAACCGAGAAGTAGTCACTGTGGCAGAGTGAGTTAGCGCGCTAGGCATTGCACACATGGTGACCTGGGTTCGATTCCCAGCGGGGGAGGAAATTTTCTGCTCTGTACTTGGATGTTCGGGATCCACTCATACCTCGTGAGGAAAAATGAGTAGCTGCTTTGATGTGAAGGAGCGACCAGTGGCAGAATCATAAGTAGCGCAGAATTTTAGTGGGTAGCGCAGAATCATAGGACTTTACCACTTTAATTTACAATATCTTGTATTATTTTTTTGCCTAAGATTCTGCCACTGGTCGCTGCTTCACATTAAAGCAGCTACTCATTTTTCCTCACGAGGTATGAGTGGACCCCGAACATCCAAGTACAGAGCAGAAAAAATCCTTCACCGGTGGGGATCGAACCCAGGTCACCATGTGTGCAATGCCTAGCGCGCTAACTCGCTCTGCCACAGTGACTACTATTTATTTCTAACTTGTTACCATGTTCATAGTATATAAAAGATGTAAATAAAGCTTGATCCAAGGTTAGTTGATGGCATGTATATTCAGAACCTGCTGATGAGAGCAAATAAGCTTGAAACAGCTGTCCATCTGTCCAAGGACGTTCTGATATTCATGTACATCTAATACAACTTCTCACTTTTTTGTTTATTACTGATTCTTCTTCTTCTTCTTCTTCTTCTTTCACTTTTGCCTTTTTCTAAACTGCTTGGGGTCGGCATTTGTTCCATGAATCATTTCCTTCCATATCTTTCTATTTAGTGCGTCCTCTTTTCTCCAGTTTTTCTCTCTTAGGTCTTCTTCAACTTTGTCTCTCCAGCTCATCTTTGGTCCCTCTCTTTCTTTTACCGCCCATTTGAAGTTCCTGTATTCTCTTACTCACATAGTTTTCGTCTCTTCGCTCTATATGTCCGAACCATCATAATAATATAATAAATTTTATTTCATTTCACATTTTTTTTTTTCTTAATTAAAATCCCCTTGAAGTACAACTTCTCTCAGCCTACTCTCTTGTATTTTCTTTGCCAGAGGTCCTACTTTCACTGTACCCCTAGTGCGCTCATTTCTCACCCTATCTCTCCTTGTTATACTGATTATATACTGTTTATAAACCCCCCAGGCTGCTGGAGAAGTGGCTGTTCCAGGGGGCGTGCCACGAGGCCCTGGTCTCCCAGTCCTCCTGTCACAGCCTCAAGTCCCGCCTCTTCTGGGCCCGGGGCTTCCGCTTCAACCAGGCGCAGAGTCCTCAGTTCCTGGGGGACTACGAGGAGAAGATATTCGCCTGCGGGAAGAACATCTGTCTCCTCAAGCTGACCAATCTCGAGGTGCGTGCGTGCTTCAGTGGAAGATAAGATAAGATAAGATAAGATAAGATAAGATAAGATAAGATAAGGTAAGGTAAGATAAGAGTTCCGCTTCAACCAGGCGCAGAGTCCTCATCGCCTGCGGGAAGAACATTTGTCTCCTCAAGCTGACGAATCTCGAGGTGCGTGTGCTTCAGTGGAAGATAAGATAAGATAAGATAAGATAAGATAAGATAAGATAAGATAAGATAAGGTAAGGTAAGATAAGAGTTCCGCTTCAACCAGGCGCAGAGTCCTCATCGCCTGCGGGAAGAACATTTGTCTCCTCAAGCTGACGAATCTCGAGGTGCGTGTGCTTCAGTGGAAGTAAGATAAGATAAGGTAAGGTAAGATAAGATAGGATAAGATAAGATAGGATAAGATAAGATAGGATAAGATAAGATAAGATAAGATAAGATAAGATAAGATAAGATAAGATAAGATAAGATAAGATAAGATAAGATAAGATAAGATAAGATAAGATAAGATAAGATGAGATGAGATAAGAAAAAGACAAGATAAGATAAGATAAGATCTCTAATAGTTCAATCAATAGTTGAAACAATATTATAATTGGTCCTTCATTGTTGGTCGTATCAACTTTAATGTCAAAATTAAAATTTAAACATCTGATTCTAGAATCTCGTTAGCCAGCTTTCTTTTTGTGTTCCATTTACCTATCAGGGAGCTCGTAATATTTAGGCAATCAACATTTTACTATTGTGAAACTAGCACTTAAATTTAAAAATTCTATTAGTACTATGCACGGGACAAATCAGTTAATTTCTCCATTAGGCTTTTAAAAGGGTCTCTAGTTAAGACTCCGATTATATTTTTCGTTTCACTTTGCTCCACCCTACCGCATAATATCTTGTATTAATACGTAACTAGCACACACGGAAGAGGCAGTAGAACAAATTCAGTAATGAACTTTATTTCAACTTCGGGCGGAATTAATAGACAACATAAGGGTTGGGTGGAAGAGATTGCCATAGGCAATAACCCCGCCTTTAGTTAGGACAGGGGTCTTCAACCTTTTTCAGACTCTGGGCCACATTTCTTTTCCAAAATATCCGCGGGCCACTATTAGAAACATAAATTAAACTCAGGTTGAAGACCCCTGAGTTAGGACATATATGTATATATTTTTTTTTTTTTTTTTTTTTCTTGTTTATATTATTAAATACTGTCAATTTTATATTTAATTTTTACCATTGTTTGTCTGTATATATGTTCTCCTAATAAAGTGTTTCTAAAAAAAAAAAAAAAAAAACATTAATAACATAAGTCGTTGGTAAGTGTCGGTTTGCCCTATCTTACACGTACGCCTTCGGTGACTTAGCGCCACAGAGGTATTACAATGTCATTAGTAAATAAAATCATAAATCAATGTGTTTCTTTGTAATATTATATCACAATTTTTAGTGCGTAGCGCAGAATAATAGGACTTCGTCTAGGTCCAGGGTCTTCGTTTGTCCTCTTCCCACCCAATGTACATGGAAATGCACCCCTTTTTTTGTGATGCTATCCTCCCAAGCAAAATTTTCACTTTGTAGTGCGCCAATGTAACCAAAACAGTATTCTGTGTTGATTAAAAACTTCTCTATTTAGGATTCGTTCACATTGACTATCAAAACTCGTAAACATTAATTGTGCATTTACATATTTGCACATGAGGCGTTATCACTACAAAAAAAAACTTGACTCGGGAAGATACCATTACATTCTCAGTGTGCATTTAGATGTACTTTGGGGGTGATAACTGGATAACACTAAGAAAACAAAAATAGTGGTTGGGTAGGAAGAGGTTGTACCCAGGTTCGACTGCATGCCAACTGATCCCAAGTCGCCTCCCCCAGGACCCCCTTTTTCTCGGTGGACTAGGGTCTAGGTCCGGGTCTTGGCTTACACCCAGGTTCGACTGTATGCCAACTGATCCCAAGTCGCCTCCCCCAGGATCCCTGTTCTCGGTGGACTAGGGTCTAGGTCAAGGGTCTTCGCTTATACCCAGGTAGGTTCTACCGTATGCCAACTGATCCAAGTCGCCTCCCCCAGGATCCCCTGTTCTCGGTGGACTTCCGTCTGGTCCCCCGGCTCCGCTGCTACCTCACCAAGGAGAGCTTGGCCGAGTTCCACGCCCGCTGCAGACAGTACGAGTCTGCGGTGGTGGCCGCAAGTGGCGGGGAGCCGCAGCTAGGGCAGCTGCTGGTGCCGCGGGAGTATAGCCAGGCGCAGCTGCGGCAGTGGCAGGAACAGGCCCGGGCCCAGCGGGAGCTTCACATCCAGAGACTGCAAGGTGAGGTGTTGTTTTTTTTTTATTTTTTTATTTTTTTTATTTTTAGAAACTCTTTATTAGTAGGTAGAACATATCGCCTCTAATAACACAAAGAGGCGTAAACAACATTTTCGAAATTTTACAGGAGAGCCAATATAAGTTTTCTTGTGCATAAATCTTCTATTCACGGTAGGAACATTATCACTTCCCTGTACCCGTGAATGACCATACGAACTTTTTCTGTTGCCAAATTTGATTATTTAACTGTGACTATCGATTTACGCCTATTTGTTTTTGTCTGAAAAAGAGAAAATGAGGGATACGCCTGATTTCAATTTTTGTTGTATCTTTTCTTTGGATTATAATTGGATTACGTCTATTTGTTGAGAAAAAAATATAGCACCAGTAGACTCAATCCAAGCAATAAAAACCGATTTCAAAAATTTGTGGTTTACGCCTCTTTGTGTTATCAGAGGCGATATATACAGACAAATAATGGTAAAAATTAAATATAAAAATTTACAATATTAATAATATAAACAAGGAAAAAAAAAAAAAAACACAAAATATATACATATGTCCTAACTAAAGGGCGGGGTTATTGCCTATGGCAATCTCTTCCACCCAACTTTAGGTTATTGTTGTTGTTGTTGTAGCCAGCTTGGCTACAGCTGAAGGGGTTGATTGATGGTCTCCAGCCAACTTTATTTCAAAGTTGGCTTGTCCTGAACGACATATTTCTATGTGTGATCAACCATCATGAGGACTTGGAGTTTTCTTTATAAGCCACTAGCGGGCTGTCGACCGCTTTGCGGGCCGAGGCATGGCCGTGAAAGCAAAAATTTGGCTTGGTTCTGGGGGCCCTTGTCAATTATTAGCCTCCTTGTAAAAGACAGTGGTTTGAACTGCTGAGTCATTCCTTCACTGTCTGGCTACCATCGTTCACGATGACGCCACCTGTGGTGATGATGATGTCACAGTTCTCACTCTAATATTCCAAATGAACCACAGATGAGGTCTGAAGAAGCGAGAGTTGCAAGCGGAACAGCGGCGGAAAAATGCGACTCGAGATTGAAACCATTGAGCAGAGGAAGAGGGAGGAGAGGGAGAGGGAGGTGGAGGCGGACCTGAGGATCATGGCGGAGGCGAGACGAATGGACGAGGCGCACTGGAGGGTGAAGGAGGAGGAGAAGAGGAAGATAGAGGAGTACTACAGAAGCCTGATGAGGATGATAGAGAAGAGAACACGAGCACGTGAAGAGCAAGACCCGAGTCTGGAGGAGATGAAGACCCTGCTGCGGAGGAAAGTCAGTCGAGACAGACAGAGTGGCGACACCACAGACGGGAAGCTAGGTGAGTTGTGAAATAGTCAAGACAAGAGTGGAGACACCACAGACGGGAAGCTAGGTGAGTTGTGAAATAGTCAAGACAGACAGAGTGGAGACAGCACAGACGGGAAGCTAGGTGAGTTGTGAAATAGTCAAGACAGAGTGGAGACACCACAGACGGGAAGCTAGGTGAGTTGTGAAATAGTCAAGACAGACAGAGTGGAGACACCACAGACGGGAAGTAGGTGAGTTGTGAAATAGTCAAGACAGAGTGGAGACACCACAGACGGGAAGCTAGGTGAGTTGTGAAATAGTCAAGACAGACAGAGTGGAGACACCACAGACGGGAAGCTAGGTGAGTTGTGAAATAGTCAAGACAGACAGAGTGGAGACACCACAGACGGGAAGCTAGGTGAGTTGTGAAATAGTCAAGACAGACAGAGTGGAGACACCACAGACGGGAAGCTAGGTGAGTTATGAAATAGTCAAGACAGACAGAGTGGAGACACCACAGACGGGGAAGCTAGGTGAGTTGTGAAATAGTCAAAGACAGACAGAGTGGAGACACCACAGACGGGAAGCTAGGTGAGTTGTGAAATAGTCAAGACAGAGTGGAGACACCACAGACGGAAAGCTAGGTGAGTTGTGAAATAGTCAAGGACAGAGTGGAGACACCACAGACGGGAAGTAGGTGAGTTGTGAAATAGTCAAGACAGAGTGGAGGACACCACAGACGGGAAGCTAGGTGAGTTGTGAAATAGTCAAGACAGAGTAGAGACACCACAGACGGGAAGCTAGGTGAGTTGTGAAATAGTCAAGACAGACAGAGTGGAGACACCACAGACGGGAAGCTAGGTGAGTTGTGAAATAGTCAAGACAGAGTGGAGACACCACAGACGGGAAGCTAGGTGAGTTGTGAAATAGTCATGACAGACAGAGTGGAGACACCACAGACGGGAAGCTAGGTGAGTTGTGAAATAGTCATGACAGACAGAGTGGAGACACCACAGACGGGAAGCTAGGTGAGTTGTGAAATAGTCATGACAGACAGAGTGGAGACACCACAGACGGGAAGCTAGGTGAGTTGTGAAATAGTCAAGACAGACAGAGTGGAGACACCACAGACGGGAAGCTAGGTGAGTTGTGAAATAGTCAAGACAGAGTGGAGACACCACAGACGGGAAGCTAGGTGAGTTGTGAAATAGTCAAGACAGACAGAGTGGAGACACCACAGACGGAAAGCTAGGTGAGTTGTGAAATAGTCAAGACAGAGTGGAGACACCACAGACGGGAAGCTAGGTGAGTTGTGAAATAGTCATGACAGACAGAGTGGAGACACCACAGACGGGAAGCTAGGTGAGTTGTGAAATAGTCAAGACAGAGTGGAGACACCACAGACGGGAAGCTAGGTGAGTTGTGAAATAGTCATGACAGACAGAGTGGAGACACCACAGACGGGAAGCTAGGTGAGTTGTGAAATAGTCATGACAGACAGAGTGGAGACACCACAGACGGGAAGCTAGGTGAGTTGTGAAATAGTCATGACAGACAGAGTGGAGACACCACAGACGGGAAGCTAGGTGAGTTGTGAAATAGTCATGACAGACAGAGTGGAGACACCACAGACGGAAAGCTAGGTGAGTTGTGAAATAGTCAAGACAGACAGAGTGGAGACACCACAGACGGGAAGCTAGGTGAGTTATGAAATAGTCAAGACAGACAGAGTGGAGACACCACAGACGGAAAGCTAGGTGAGTTGTGAAATAGTCAAGACAGACAGAGTGGAGACACCACAGACGGAAAGCTAGGTGAGTTGTGAAATAGTCAAGACAGAGTGGAGACACCACAGACGGGAAGCTAGGTGAGTTGTGAAATAGTCATGACAGACAGAGTGGAGACACCACAGACGGGAAGCTAGGTGAGTTGTGAAATAGTCAAGACAGAGTGGAGACACCACAGACGGGAAGCTAGGTGAGTTGTGAAATAGTCATGACAGACAGAGTGGAGACACCACAGACGGGAAGCTAGGTGAGTTGTGAAATAGTCAAGACAGAGTGGAGACACCACAGACGGGAAGTTAGGTGAGATGTGAAATAGTCAAGACAGACAGAGTGGAGACACCACAGACGGGAAGCTAGGTGAGTTGTGAAATAGTCAAGACAGAGTGGAGACACCACAGACGGAAAGCTAGGTGAGTTGTGAAATAGTCAAGACAGAGTGGAGACACCACAGACGGAAAGCTAGGTGAGTTGTGAAATAGTCGAAGTTGGGTGGTGAAAATTACGGTCTGGTTTCCTTATATCGAGATTTCTCTTTATCAAGATCCAGGTTTGAGTGTATTATTAATAATAATAAAATTCTTTAGTGGAAAATAACCACCAGGCGAGGTTAATGCTCAAAGCATTTCTACCACCTAACCCGCAGATTCTTATTATTATGTGGTTACATACTCAAATCGATGAGGAAAAATTCATGAACTGGGTGGGATTTGAACCAACAGATCCCTACGCTACCTGGATTACCAGACTAGCGCGTTAACCACTTGACTACCAATGCACTTAACGTACTGTACAATTAATAAACATTCATGTGCAATTTATACTAAATTTCATCTATTTTATGTAAATTTAAAGAACACTAAAACACTATTCCACTCTATGATTTTTCTTTTCATGTCATATTAAGTAAGTCTAGTCAATGTCATAGTCTTTATTGTGTATTTAGTAAGTATTTTGTTTTTTTTATGTATACTCATACTCATGCAACAGATCTTTAACAATGTAAAAATATAATGTACCCTTTTAAAGGAGGCCCTAGCTCATTAATTTGGGTGGAAATGGGGCTTTATAAATAAATAAATAAAACACTACTCCATTCCTCCCCAGAGTCAAAATCCTCCTCCACCACCAGCTGCTCCCCCCCGCACAGCGAGACCTCCCTGCCTGACACCCCCTCCCCCACCCTCCCCCTCCTCCTCTGCCTCTTCAGTCCCTCTGCCTCTTCAGTCCCCTCCTCCTCGGAAGCTGCTTGCGACCCCGACCTCTTCACTCTGGACATTCCCGAGCCTCCCAACGTGGAGCTGCTCATCCAGAAGATCGAGGAGGAAGAGGAAGCCATCCTGCTCACCCGCGAGACACAGAAGAGGCTGGACCACTTGAAGTGCAACCGGTTGCAAGCGAGAGCCAACCGGAACAAAGTTCTCTCGTGCGAGTACGACATTTGCACAGGTTGGTGTCAATATTTATTTATTTATTTACAAATTAACGGATTAATAATAATCTATTTATTATAACGGATTAATAATAATAGTAAAAAGCTCTTTACCTTGCACTGAGCGAATGGTAGAGATATTTTATTTGTAAGATGTGAGTTTTGTTAAATAAAGAAAGATCTAATCTACCTTTCAAAAAAAATAAAAAAAATAATAATCTATTTATTTACACTTTATAAATTGGACATATTATATACAACACAGATAATTACAAATAAATATACAATATAAGTGAAGAAAAAAAATATATATATACATAGTATAATGTCCTAACTAAAGGGCGGGGTTATTGCCTTTAGCAATCTCTTCCACCCAACCCTTATAAAATAATAAACCCAATAATTATAATATCGCCTTTAATTCAATTCAATTCAAGCTTTATTGTGTTATTGTAACATGAAACAAATACTGAAATTTATGTGTTTCTTTATCACTAATATTGCCTGATAATTTACATAAAAAAGACCACTTAATATCCTCCCACAGCTACCGGGACACATCATATCTTTAATGTGTGAATTTAAAAATAAGTTAGATTTATCGTTTGAATGGTGGCCAACTGGCCATATTACCCCATTAGGACTAATGAGTCCCATTATTTTAGCAATAAGCCAAAGACGTTTGAGATAACGTGTCATGTCCCGGCTGGGTTACCAGAGAGGCTCGTTGACCACTGAGCTACCGGGACACATATGTTATTATTATTTGTATGTGTATTTGAGTCCTTCGAAGTAATGTAATTTATCAGTTATAGCTCGATGGACGAGGTGCTGATATAGACTATGTTTAGTATAAAGGGTAGCTCAGTGGTAAAGGCGGCACTCTGTGAATCCACAGGTTCCAGAGGTCGTGGGTTCGAAACCTAGCCGGGACATGACAAGTTATCCTCCCATTTGGGATTTTTACCACATAATAATATGTCTTGGGCTTACTGCTGCAATAATGGGACTTTAAGAGTCCTGATCGGGCAGTATAAATAAGGCGATATTATTTGAGTCCTTCAAGTAATGTAATTTATCAGTTATAGCTCGATGGACGAGGTGCTGATATGGACTATGTTTAGTATATTTTGAAAATACATTCTTTTTTTACTGATCATAATTCTTCACTGGCTTACACATAATTTACCGGTCATAAAGATGGGATGAACATCCTGATTTCAGGTGAAGCCATGGCAAAACCCGCTGAGCCATTCGACTTGAAGGAGAAATACATGGAAGGCAACAACGCGCATGCGCACGAAGAAGCTCTGGACAACAAAGCCAGAGCCCAAGGCGCTGACATGAGTGATTGCTTCAGGGGTTCCCCTCCCGGCACAAGCTCAGGAACCGTCGAGCTTGAAATAAACAGAAACCAAGGCCGAAAAAAATCATGGAGAGATAAAGCTGACGCACAATGTTCGACTGAAAAATCAAAGACTGAAGAGATAAGTAAAGGAACGAATGTCTTGGACGCACGGCAGTCAGCCTTGCTTATCAAACAGAAAATCCTGAGTGCTGAATTCGATATCGATATGAACCGTTCTACTCGCGATACGAAAGATAGCACTACTTGCGATATCGCGGATAGCACAACTCGCGAAACCAAGGATAGCACAACTCGCGATACCACAGACAGCACAACGCGCGGTGATGAGTGTAGAACACGTGAGTCATCAGAAGGTAGAACGTGCAAAGGGTCCAGTCCCACGACGAAAGTTCTCACAGCTCACGAGGAAGCCATGAGAAACAAAACCAAAGTCATGTCCGCCGAGTTTCATATGAAGACGAGCCTGCGCAAAGCCGGCACCGATGACGCTGGAAAATCAGGTTCGTGTTCGTACTTATTATTAGTTTTATTTTAATCCATACCAAGAGGACACAATATTTACAGTATAAAATTAAGAAAAAAACAATATTTACAGTATAAAATTAAGAAAAAAACAATATTTACAGTATAAAATTAAGAAAAAAAATACATAAAAGATAAAATAGTATAAAAATAAATTAAGAAAAAAATGTGTGGAAGGTAACTACCAGGCGAGGTTAATGCTCAAAGAATTGTCTACCACCTAACCCTCAGAGTCTTATTATTTATGTGGTGAAAAATTCAAATTAATGAGGAAAAATTCATGCACTAGGTGGGATTCAAACCAACGGATCCCTATGCTACCTGGATTACTAGACTGGCGCGTTAACCACTAGACTATCAGTGGACTAAAGATGTTTTACTATCATGAAACGACTCAAAAATAAATTAATTTTTTGATCTCCTATATTTCAGACCCTTCGAGCTCTAATCAAGAGGCTAAAAGAAATAGACAGAGATCCTGCAGTGGTAGTGATATGGGTTATTGCTTGAGGAATGATGGGAGACCAGAACTAAGTCATGATGAAGGTAACCATACATTTCTAGTCGATATGTCTGAATGCTAATACAGTAATTCAGATTAATTCTCTTTTATTTTAGATCATGACATTCAAAATTGCTAGATCAAATTCATATTAATAATAATTTATTTATCTATACTTATAAAAGAGAGGTTCACTCACTGACTGACTGACTCACTCACTCACTGATTCATCACTGTTTCTCCGAAGTGGCAAGTCCTAGGAAGCTGAAATTTGGTAGTTAGCTTTGTCTTATAGTCTAGATGTGCAATAAGACGGAATTTTTCGAAATTCCCACTACAACACCTGCCATTGGCGAAAAAGGATTTTTTGCTTTCACCGCTATTTCTCCGCACGGCCATGCCTCGGCCCGCAAAGCGGGCAATAGCCCGCTAGTTATTCATATGAATAAGTCGCATTATTGTTATAAATAAATTTCCCCGTCGATCATTTGTTTCTATTTCAGTTAGAACACACATTGCATAATTGCATAATTGCATAATATGTCCCATTGTTAGTAAGTTATGATGTGTTATTGTGTTAATCACAATCGTGATATCTTGAAAACAAGTCCGCCACCTTATCGATCAAGCTACTGAGGTCGGTCACATGCTCGGTTGTGAAATACAATCGAACCTGGATATAAGAGAACAATTTCCAGGTTCAATTCACCTCTCTATAAGGGAAAGTTATCTCTTTTATAAGAGAAAACAAAATCTTCCTCTCCTGGAACTGTCCAGGTTCGCCTGAATTTAGACAAATTTTGCTCGTTTTTTTTTAATACTTTCGTCACCATTTGTTGATTGTTCTATTTATTCACAGCCTATGTTTTACAGCCTTTTTTATTTCGTAGCCATGAAACAGGAGCTACTGTAGACGCTTGTGGTCTGTGTTGTAGCCTGCCCATCCCGTAGTATGCCTCCCCTCTGATGGGCGAGAAGTGACACAATACTTCCCATTTAGGTGCTGGGTCAACACGAGCGCACCGGAAGGTATCCCTTACAAACAATTGTAACCAAATTAAGAATACAAATTTTTGTCGGCACGGGGGATCGAACCCGGGAGTGCTTAACCACTGAGCTAATCGTGCGCTATACAATATACAAGGTTATTTCTCCTATATTCCAGAGATTACCTCGAGTTTGAATAAGGAGGCCAGGCAGAACAGAGACAGATCCCGTGGTGGTAGAGATATGGAACACTGTATGAGGAATGATGGTAGAGCTGCAACCTACACTGAAGGTACTTTTAACTTTTCTTTAATTGGATATCAGGATTCACTCAAGTCAGGATCCCACTGAGTGCAACATTTCGTTTCGTAATATTTCATCCTCCACTCTTTATAATAATAAGAAATTATTCAAGTAGTCACCGTTGCCGAGTGAGTTAGCGCCCTAGGCATTGCACGCATGGTGACCTGGGTTCGATCCCTAGCGGGGCAGGAATTTTTCTGCTCTGTACTTGGATGTTGTCCACTGATACCTCGTGATGAAAAATAAGTAGTTACTTGTATGAGTAACGACCAGTGGCGGCATTACCAAAGTAAAAAAATAATGTAATAGAATTTGAAAAGTGAAGGAGACTCTTAGTAATGCTGCGCTACCCACAAAAATTGTGAAGAGGCCTTGTGCTCCACCACAAATAAAACCATACATACATAATAAATTACTCATCTACTCCGACTTTACCTAGCTTGGAGATGGGTTACTCGCAGCAAAAAATAATGTTGACCACAAATGAATTCATATCAGTTTGGGCAATACTCGATTTACAATCTATGCTCCACTTCACTTATCCTCTTCGATAAGTAAATATCCTCTTCGAGAATATCAAGTGATAGGTTTGTGGTTTGGAAGTAGAGGGTCAGTATCAAAGTTCCTGATAAATGCACTAAAACAGTTCATGATAACACCAAAACAAATCCAAGAAATGTGTGAGACAGTTCTTAAAGATTCAATACACATCATTCATCATTACCACATCCATGGAGTATGAAAAAAAAAGCGAAAAAAACAGAAAGAAAAAAAAAATGTATTAACTGATGGATATGCTGTGTACTGGCAATCAGCAAAAATGCTGACAGCATCTTTGTGATATTTTTTTATAGTAAATATAACATTTGTTTTTCTACTATGTTATATCAATGATAATTATAACAACAATACGCTAGTCTTTAGTGGAAGGCAACCACCAGCGAGGTTAATTCTCAAAGCATTTTCTACCACCTAACCCTCAGAGTCTTAGAGGTCATAAACTCAAATTCTTGAGGAAAAATTCATTCATTGGATGGAATTCGAACCAAAGGATCCCTACGCTTCCTAGATTACCAGACTAGCGCGTTAACCACTTGCCTACCAGTACACTTTTTCTTTATGATCAAATGAGATCAAACCCTACTGACTTCGCAACGCTTTGCAACACTTTCCATTTGAAATTTTGAGACAAATCTTAGCGTAACAAAATGTGGGACCCGGATTTAGATTTGTAGAAAAGGCTAGCTACCATGTATAATGTAAAAAGTACCATTGATGGTATTACGCGAACGAGAAGAACCCCAAAGTTGTAAAGTAATATATACAAGGTTATTTCTCCTATATTCCAGAGAGGACCTCCGGTGTCAATAAGGAGGCCAGGCAGAACAGAGACAGATCCCGTGGTGGTAGAGATATGGAACACTGTATGAGGAATGATGGTAAAGCAGTAACCTACACTGAAGGTACTTTCAATATTCTTATTATGTAATACTTTATTGGCAAACTACATGTTATTGTTATATAAATCTTTATTAGGAGGACAAAGTAATGTACAATATTTACAGTATAAAATTAAGACAAAATAAATAAATGATAAAATAGTTTGAAAAATAAATAAACACAGTACCAAAATATAATAGAATTCAATAGAATATGTAGTGAACCAAGGGGCGAGGTTAAAACCTGTGGCTTTCTCTTCCTACAAACTCCAACTTTTATAATGGTTCTGTAGTTGGAAATCAGGATTATTTCTATAAATATATTACATCTGAGTTACCTAACTGAAGAAAAAAAAATATTCCTCTCAAACAGTCCAAGGAATCTCGGACTAAATTGATCCCGGTTTTTAAGCTTTGCTGAACAAATCTAGAGCTGACTTTGGTAATTTGACAACAAATTGCAAGTATCACCATTGAAATGTTGGAACGTGTTAACATAAAGTTTCCAAAATCGTCTACAGCAATGGGACCATGGCGGGTATTGTCTTCAAGATACTGTGTTGAAAACTTGAAAATAATTCTGACATTTGTTTTTCCACTGATAAAAGATTTTTTCCTAGACCTATAGTACTTTCTTGTTTATTTAGCGTTTCAAAACTAATCTGTCCGAGCCGCTTCCCCTAATAAGATATTAGAGATCGTTGTGGATGTGATTTAAATTGTAAAATTGCGCTATAAAATAGCAAAAAATAACACATTTTCTTCTTCTTTTCTTTTTTTTTCACATCACTCTTAAGTTGACTATATTTATTTCATGCTATAATTTTTTTATTATTACTTTTTATTTATTTTATTTGTCAGATAATAAATTTCTGCCATTTGCAATCCAGAGGGCAAAGTACTCAGAATACTTGAGCAGTTTCCTCTCTGGATTACAAGTGACATTTTTTGGAATAAATGTCTTCTTTTCTATATTCCAGAGAGTAACTCCTCGGGTGTGAATCAGGAGGCCAGACAGAACAGAGATAGATCTCGTGGTGGTAGAGATGTAGGTCACTGTATGAGGAATGATGGTAAAGCAGAAGCAACTTCGACCCAAGGTACTTTTGGATATCGACATTTCTTTTTCTTTATCCGAAAATTTGAATCACGTCAAGTATGGATGATTTTTATTTAGAGCTAGACAATAATTAAATAATTATAAAGACTTCATGAGAGTTTGTTTCCCAAATAAATGGAATATGATTAGTTTACCTAGATTCAGAAAAAGTTTATTTCATTGTTTAGTTTAATATAAAATATTGAATTCATATTAATGATTCTAGAATACTGTTATGATAGTTTTATGTATTAGAATGGGCTATAAGATAAATTTAAAAGCTACCTCATATACTTTCCTACTCTCATTCAAAATAACAATATCTTTTGTAATAGGAAGTAAGTAGTCATGATGGTCAAGTGGCTAGCGCTTTAAGATTGCACGCATGGTGACCTGGGTTCGATCCACAGCAGGGCAGAATTTTTCTGCTCTGTACTTGGATGTCCAGGTTTCGTTCACTCATGGAAAAATCTCGTGAGGAAAACTGAGTAGCTGCTTTAATGTGAGCAGCCACCAGTGGGGAAATTATGGGCACAAGGAACATAAAAAAAACGAAAAGTCCTATAATTCATACTAAAAGTGTGATGTAATAACACAAAGTACACACATTTATTTATTCTAATCTAATAGGAAGTTCTTTTCCAGAGGTGTGGAAAGCGGAATTCCAGAGATGTGGAATTCTAAATTATTATTATTATTATTCAACAATTTACATCAATCTTTATTTACAATTTTGACATTTTCATGTCTTTGCTCTGGCACATAACCAAAATTATGTGACGAAATTGTGTAACGAAATTATGTAACGATATTATGTAACGATATTATGTAACGATATTATGTAACGAAATATCGAATTGTAAAGGGAGAGAAGTCTTCTAATATCGGATATCGATATTATGGTTTCGATATTATCGATATACCTAATATCGATATTTTCGTTTCGATATTGCAACCCTAAGAGAAGAGGGAAAGTGTGTGTCATGCGCACAATGGCGAAGTATTGAATTGTAGAGGGAGAGAAGAGAGAAGGTATGTGTCATGCGCACAATACGAAATTTGGTCAGTTGGGTTTTGGACCTTGAATAGTAAAGATGAAAATGTCGAAATGGTTGCAGACTCGTATGCAAGCGTTTTTTTAAACAAAAATTTAACATCGCTTTCAACTGCATGGTCATATCAGTAGTCACCGTGGCAGAGTGAGTTAGCGCGCTAGGCATTGTACGCATGGTGACCTGGGTTCGATTCCCAGCGGGGCAGGAATTTTTTTTTCTACATTTCTAATTCTACAAAAAATCTGTCATCCCAATTCAGGTAAATTGAAGACCTGAATTTTGAAATTTTTTGTCCCAATTTTCTGATTTTCAATCAGAGCTTAATATTATCTAAAAATACAGCCTTGCTCAAGAGGTCACGAGATGTCCAGACATAATTATGAATCAACGTAATCAGAGCAAATAAATATTTTTTATATACAGGTACAGTCAAAAGGTATAGTTAATTAAATATAAACGTAGTTTGATCAAGGGTGGTGATAATGCCTTTAGCATTCTCTTCCGCACCACCCTTGATAACAGAATATAAAAAAAAGTTGGAAAGTATAATACAAAATGTTTACAATAGTGTATCCTTGTTCACAGTCCCAGTGACCACTACTCGCAGCGACCTCAATGAAGTCCTGCAGGAAGAGGACCCCCGACAGAGCCCACAGACGACGTGACGTCCTCTCATTCCATGACGTCATCCTCTGAGAATCTAGTCACGGTCATTTCCAGACCGAAACGGCGGCGACGACGCAAGTCAGGCCAGCGATTCCAAGCCGGGGGGACGTTTGTGTTCGAGTGACATCGTTTTTACTCGGACTATTAGACCAGTAAATTCCGAGTATAACATCAACCCGGCGTGGTCTTTCGATTCTTTGGTCGAAGAAAACCAAGAGCTCGATGTGACGCTTGTGCAGAAGTATCTGGAGCAATCGATCAGTGTTCCGCTCTGCATCCAGTACAGACTCACCAACCAGGCGGTGCTCCGGCTATTCCTCCACAAGCACCACCTCGCCTCTCACCTCATCACTCTGCGGAACTATTTCTTTCTCCTGGACGGGGCCTTCGCCCGCAGTCTCACGCGAGACCTCTCCCGCCAGATTCGAAGCAACTGCTCCTGCTGCTCAACCCGTTCAAACTGAACAGCATCCTGAGGAAGGCGGTCAGCTACGGGACGTGCGACACCAAGATGCAGAACAATCTGACGTTCGTGGTGCGAAACATCGACACGATTTCCAGTCTGCAAGAGTCCAATGTGAGTAGTAGTAGTGTGTCATATGTTTTTGTGTTAATCTTATTAAAATGTTATTTTTATTTTTAATATTTACTTTTTTATTATTTCTTGTATTAATTATTTTAAGTTCATTGAAATTATTCATAGTCTTTAATGCCAACCATTGTAACAAAATTGATTTAATTACAATAAAATTTATCCATTAGTAGTACGTGCTTGTTTAGGACTGTCGGTCGAGACAGGAATCCACAATACGCTAACGTAGAGCTCTTCTTCTTCATCGTACTTGAAAACGAAAAGTCGCGAAAAAATCCATGAGACGTAGTACTAAAACTTCTTAATAGCGCACGATTAGCTCAGTAGTAAGATACTCTCTTTCCTAACGGAAGTTCTCTTGTTCGAATCTCAGAGCCGACAAAATATTTGTTTTGAAATTTTGTTTACAGTTGTTTCGAACGTGCGCTCGTTTTGACCTAGCACCTAAATGGAAAGTATTCACTTCTTGGCCTTCAGCAGAAGGCATACTACGGGATAAGCAAGCTACAACAACAACAACAAATATTCTGAATAGTTGTACTTGACAACCTCTCTGAATCGCAAGGTACATGGTTCATTTATTGAATCAATTGGTTAAATTAACCCTCTTGGACCATGGTATTTTTCTTTTCATGGGGATGCCCTTAGCCCATAGATTGAAGCGATTTTCTTTTATTAAAATTTAAAATAGATTCAATTCAACAGGTGGAAACTAAAAAGACCTTATTTTTTCTCTCCAGGTATTCCAATACATCAGCCTCAGCTACAAAGTAGATTGGCCCCTCAACATTGTTCTTACACCCGAGGCACTCGCTAATTACGACAAGGTGTTCGTGTTTCTCATGCAAGTGCAACAGGTGTCTCACACGCTGCACCAAGTGTTCGTTTATCTTAAACTCCGAAGGCATTTGGAAGTGAACAACCTCTATATTTATCGACAGGTGAGGATTTTAGTAAAGTCAATAGAATTTAACGACCACCAGTACAAGTACAAATAATATGCACCTATTATATAAGACTTTAATTAAACTGAATCAGGAATGCTGTGATGATAACAAAGACTTCGAACTTGAGGAGGGTTTATGAATTCTGCTCTTGGTCCGAACTGACTAACACTAATGAAATGCCTATCTAATTCCATCATTACGCTAATAATGATAATTATTAGCGCAATGAAACTCCATGTCTTGAGCCGACAGTCTATATTCAGCAATCCGATGTCCTAGTCTTGGTATTATCATTTCAATTCAATTCACGACGGCTTTAAAAGAAAAAGACAAAAGACATGTTTTAAGAATAGACAATCCAATCTGTCCGGTAGCTCAGTGGTAAAAGGCGGCATTCTGTGAATCCAGTTGTCGTGTGTTCGAAACCCAGCCAGGACATGACAAGTTATCCTCCCATTTGGATTTTTACCACATAATAATATGTCTTGGGCTTACTGCTGGAATAATGGGACTTTATAGTCTTAATCGGGCAGTATAAAGAAGGCGATATTATGATTATTATCCTGTCTTATGTTGGCTAGATCAATCTGTTTCGTCACGTGATGATGCAAGTGCTGAGCGCAGTTCAGAACTACATCCACTGCTCTGTGCTGGAGCTACCCTGGCAGGAGATGGTGGAGGATTTCAAGAAACCTGTCACCCTGGACTCTGTGTACTACCGCCATGTGGAGTACGTCAAGCAGATAAGATTCAGGTGAGAGATGTTTTATACTCTCTGTACTACCGCCATGTGAGTACGTCAAGCAGATCAGATTCAGGTGAGAGATGTTTTATACTCTCTGTACTACCGACATGTGGAGTACGTCAAGCAGATCAGATTCAGGTGAGAGATGTTTTATACTCTCTGTACTACCGACATGTGGAGTACGTCAAGCAGATCAGATTCAGGTGAGAGATGTTTTATACTCTGTGGAGTACGTCAAGCAGATAAGATTCAGGTGAGAGATGATTTATACTCTCTGTACTACCGCCATGTGGAGTACGTCAAGCAGATAAGATTCAGGTGAGAGATGTTTTATACTCTGTGGAGTACGTCAAGCAGATAAGATTCAGGTGAGAGATGTTTTATACTCTGTGGAGTACGTCAAGCAGATAAGATTCAGGTGAGAGATGTTTTATACTCTGTGGAGTACGTCAAGCAGATAAGATTCAGGTGAGAGATGTTTTATACTCTGTGGAGTACGTCAAGCAGATAAGATTCAGGTGAGAGATGTTTTATACTCTGTGTACTACCGCCATGTGGAGTACGTCAAGCAGATAAGATTCAGGTGAGAGATGTTTTATACTCTGTGTACTACCGCCATGTGGAGTACGTCAAGCAGATAAGATTCAGGTGAGAGATGTTTTATACTCTGTGTACTACGTCAAGCAGATAAGATTCAGGTGAGAGATGTTTTATACTCTGTGGAGTACGTCAAGCAGATAAGATTCAGGTGAGACATGTTTTATACTCTGTGTACTACCGCCATGTGGAGTACGTCAAGCAGATCAGATAAGGGTTGGGTGGAAGAGATTGCCTAAGGCAATAACCCCGCCCTTTAGTTAGGACATATATTATGTATATATTTATTTATTTTTTCTATATTTATTATTATTTTTTTGTTTTGTTATATTGTATTTTGTATTTTTGTTTGTAATTTATTTGTATTGTATATGTCCTATTATCTAATAAAGTGTAAAAATAAATAAGATTCAGGTGAGAGATGTTTTATACTCTGTGTACTACCGCCATGTGGAGTACGTCAAGCAGATAAGATTCAGGTGAGAGATGTTTTATACTCTCTGTACTACCGCCATGTGGAGTACGTCAAGCAGATCAGATTCAGGTGAGACATGTTTTATACTCTCTGTACTACCGCCATGTGGAGTACGTCAAGCAGATAAGATTCAGGTGAGAGATGTTTTATACTCTCTGTACTACCGCCATGTGGAGTACGTCAAGCAGATAAGATTCAGGTGAGAGATGTTTTATACTCTCTGTACTACCGCCATGTGGAGTACGTCAAGCAGATAAGATTCAGGTGAGAGATGTTTTATACTCTCTGTACTACCGCCATGTGGAGTACGTCAAGCAGATAAGATTCAGGTGAGACATGTTTTATACTCTGTGTACTACCGCCATGTGGAGTACGTCAAGCAGATAAGATTCAGGTGAGACATGTTTTATACTCTGTGGAGTACGTCAAGCAGATAAGATTCAGGTGAGAGATGTTTTATACTCTGTGTACTACGTCAAGCAGATAAGATTCAGGTGAGAGATGTTTTATACTCTGTGTACTACCCCCATGTGGAGTACCTCAAGCAGATAAGATTCAGGTGGAGAGATGTTTTATACTCTCTGTACTACGTCAAGCAGATAAGATTCAGGTGAGAGATGTTTTATACTCTGTGTACTACGCCATGTGGAGTACGTCAAGCAGATAAGATTCAGGTGAGAGATGTTTTATACTCTGTGTACTACGTCAAGCAGATAAGATTCAGGTGAGAGATGTTTTATACTCTCTGTACTACCTCAAGCAGATAAGATTCAGGTGAGAGATGTTTTATACTCTGTGTACTACCGCCATGTGGAGTACGTCAAGCAGATAAGATTCAGGTGAGAGATGTTTTATACTCTGTGTACTACCGACATGTGGAGTACGTCAAGCAGATAAGATTCAGGTGAGAGATGTTTTATACTCTCTGTACTACCTCAAGCAGATAAGATTCAGGTGAGAGATGTTTTATACTCTGTGTACTACCGCCATGTGGAGTACGTCAAGCAGATAAGATTCAGGTGAGAGATGTTTTATACTCTGTGTACTACGTCAAGCAGATAAGATTCAGGTGAGAGATGTTTTATACTCTCTGTACTACCTCAAGCAGATAAGATTCAGGTGAGAGATGTTTTATACTCTGTGTACTACCGCCATGTGGAGTACGTCAAGCAGATAAGATTCAGGTGAGAGATGTTTTATACTCTGTGTACTACCGACATGTGGAGTACGTCAAGCAGATAAGATTCAGGTGAGAGATGTTTTATACTCTCTGTACTACCGCCATGTGGAGTACGTCAAGCAGATAGATTCAGGTGAGAGATGTTTTGTTTTATTATGAGCTCAATTTCGCCTGAAGTCATATTATTATTATATAAAATATATTTTCTCATTTATTTAAATGGTACACAGTTACACACATTATCTATGGGCTAACATAGCAAACATAGATATGATCATAATAATTTGAGGTTTCTGAAACATCTTCACAAGCTGCAGAGAGGACAGACATAGCTTCGTGATGTTTGTAGTGAGCATAAGATGAGGCTGGGCTTTCTTTTCTAAGTGCTTAGAACTTATTATTATGCAGGAGATACTTGTATTTTTATTTACAGTTTTTCTTAGTTTATGTGAGGAGTAAATTCATACTTTCTCACATAAACTTGGACAAAAGTATTAAAATTTGCTGGAAAAAAAAAAAAAAAAAAAAATCTACTGAGAACTTAAAAATTTTCGGACTAGATGGCAGGATTGCAAGATGACACTTTTCTGAATATTCCATTTAACTGATTTCCGGATGCCAACCATTTCAATGTTTTTCAAGAAATTATATGAAGTCACACCTTCACTTGACATTACTATTGGTATTATTTTGATTGATTTTAATTTCCATGTCTTCTTCATATCCTCTTTAAGGTCTTCGTATTTATGATTTTTTCTGTTTCTGTTTTTGTGATGTTGTGGGTCAAAGGGACAGCTATATCTATCATGAGTGCTGTTTTTTCTTGTTTGTTGATGTATATCAAATCAGGTCTGTTGTGGGCTACGGTTCTATCTGTTAGAATTGTTTGGTCCAGTAGAGTAAGTGAGTTCTTGATTCTAGCACGGGTTCTGGTGTGTACTTGTAGGGTGGGGGAGGATCACTAATGAGTTCGTGCTTTTTTGCCAGTTCTTGATGGACTATCTTGGCGACTTGGTTGTGCCTACTTAAATAAACAGTATCGGCTAGTGCAGAGCATCCTCCCAATATATGTTCTATGGTCTCATTATTTTTGTGACATTTGCGGCATTTATCGATTACATCTATTTTCAAGATATTTTTTTCATAATTGCGGGTTCGGATGACTTTATCTTGAATGGCTGAGATGAAGCCTTCTGTTTCTGCATAAAGATATCCAGTACGGTTATACTCAGTTGACATTTTCTTATCGATCTGTTGATTATCTAGAAATTTTGGATATCTTCCATGTAGGGCTTTCGATCTCCACTGCTCATTGAGTGTTTCCTTATCCATCACATTTTTTGCTATTGTTTCACTTTTTAGATTGAGTGGGGTGTATTTACAGTCAATTTCTCTGATCTTCTTCATGATATTATCCTGACTACTTTTTAAGTGTTTCTCCATATTTATTTCGATTTTCATGCACATCATTTTAATATTAATCAATCCTCTGCCTCCTTCTTCTCGTGACAGGTATAATCTTTCAACGCACGAGTTGGGGTGTAACTTTCTAAATTTAGTTAACAAGGTTCTTGTTAGGATATCCAAGTTCTCAAGGTCAGTTTCGCTCCACTTAACAATGCCAAATGAATAAATCAAAGTTGGTATAGCTAAACTGTTGATAGCACGAATCATATTTTTTCCGTTCAGTTTTGAATTGAGGAGCTTTGTTATCCTTTTTTTGTAGTCTTCAGTGAATTGAGATTTCAGTTGGGTATGATTGAGTTTTTGATTTTCATGGATTCCAAGGTATTTATACTGTTCGTTTGATTCATACTAGGTATATGTGTATGCGTTTCTTGGGATAACTGTATTGAATCATTTGTCACTTTTCCATGATTTATGTTGATTGTGGCGCATTTTTCAATATTGAATTGCATGCCTACTGTGTTGTTAAACATATCTGTTATGTCAAGTAACTTTTTGATATTTCTTTTGCTTTCTGCGTATAATTTCATATCATCAATAAATAATAAGTGTGATATTCTGACATGGTCTTTAATCTTGGGGTCTATATCCCATTTTAGAATTGTTCAACAGTCTGGTTATTATTATTATTATTATACAACACTTTTATTAGATATTAAAGGATATTATGTACAATTGTACACACAAATAATTATTTTAACAATGAAAAGAATAAAAACAATATGTACAATAAAAATGAAAAAGAATAGAAAATATATAAAAACATATGTCTAACTAAAGGGCGGGGTTATTGCCTATGGCAATCTCTTCCACCCAGCCCTTGCGTGGAAGTCATGCGAAAGCGGACATAAACATGTTTTGATTGTATTGAACTTCCAGGTGTTTGCTGAACAACAGATCGAGACCTCTCACTGAAGCTCTCGCTGCTCTCTTCAGGACAATACTTGATTTCTACGAAGAAACTGAAGAGACGATCTCCCGAGAGGAACTACGAGAATCTTCTCGCCATTTTCCAGAGGTTCTTGAAGATTTCCCTCTACTTCCACGACTACTGCAAACGAATGGTTGTGAAAGGATACCAGGAACAGAATCTAGACTACTTGTTGCATATGCTATCTCTGAATGATTACTTTTCCCGCGCAATTCAGTAAAATGTGGATGTCAAATATTTGACGGAAGGACGAAACCATTTTTCGAGATTCTCAAAAGCAAAATTTGTAAAAATGTCCATATCAATCGACGGCTAAGTGTTACCAAAATCCAGTTTATTTGAGATAGCCACTATTAAAAAAAATCAAGACCAAATTTGACAAAGTGAGAAAATACTTGAAATAAGAAGCAATAGAAATCTTGCTATTTATTGCATGTAAAAGTTTATTGTTATATTAGGTTACATAGCTTTTTTCTAGGTCTAACTACGTAATACAATACTTTTTTGTTGGTTATTTTTTTAATTTTATGTTAAAATTTTGTTAAATCAAGTTGTATTCATGTATGTAAATCGCAATCAAAGGTTTCTCTCTTCTTAAGACAATTGATAACGAGTGTTGTACATTCCTCGGCTTGATCTTGTTATTTTGTGATATTATTTCCTTGTAATTAAAGTAATGTTTAAATGTTGATGTTGGTAGATCATAGTAAAGATTTGTTGTAATATGCTTTCATCATTAAAAAAAAAAAAAAAAAATGTATTTTAAATATCAATTATGTAGTTATTTGTTGCTTTCAAAATTAGACCATCATTATCATATCAGAACACTTCATTCAGTAGAGCATTATCACGTTGTAGTATAAATGTCTGTGACAACTGATAGTAAGATCAGTTTAAACTGTGTCATTTGATTGCAAATACCACATGTAGAAAGAGCTAATATTTTAATAGATAATACATATTTTTTAACAGTAAAAGAGATGTTGCTATTTATTATTTAAAAATACATGTAATTAATAGGACCTATGGATTAAGGCAGTACCATTTTAATGACTATGCACATAGTTGCTATCCTCACTTTCTATGTTAGTTAAATATAACTGGTAGTGGTACCTCACAAAAAATATTAACTTATCAAAACTTGTTGGTCTTTGTAAGAATACATTTTTATATTACACCTGGAATAGTTTTAGCTTTTTAAATTACAACAAGGTTATTAATTCAGACTCCCAATCTGTATGTCAGTCAGCTTGTCTGTGTTTATTGAGTGAATGGCACTTCACATTCAACCTGAATGCCATGCCTTGTGTGCTTGTCTAAGTCTCAGATAACTACCTACATTAAAATTAATAAATCATGACAAAATATGTTTCTCTGTTGGGTTGAGTCTGGATTTTGATGATGTATCTCTGACTTAACATGAATATAATTTTACAACTAGCAATCCAAAGTAAGCATCAACATAATATTCTCCATTATGGGCATGGACATCATGTGACTAGTTTCAAACATGTATAAGATGAGCATAGGCTCTCATTGCCTGTCAAATGTCCATGGGGGCACCCTCTTCTCTGTGCTTTGGTCATAGATCTCATTTTCTTTTCCACAAGTCTTTCTCGATTTTGTTTTTCTTGTCTGAAAGAAAATTATACAATGAAAAAATAAAACGAATGTACCAGTACCTACATTTCTTTTACTATAATTATGATTCAAATTAATTTTTCAGTAAGTTCTACCATGCCATCTGGAACACTATTGGGATGCCTTTTTGTGGGTGAATACTCTTTGGTAATCTATTTGTTGATCTTTTTGTGAGAATACTCTCTCAAATGAACTTTGATTTCAGCATTATAAGTTAGACAAAGCAAGTTTATAATTTTACAATAAAATTCATACATCTCTACAAAATTGAACAAGATTCACTCACCTCAGCCGAATTTTGTCAATAGTTTCTGCACTGATTTCTGTTGCTGGCTTAGCAGCTTTCCAAATCATGTTCCTCAATGTGGTCATTGCATCTGCTAGGTTCAGTTGTTGAGATCTGGTCCTGTCTGACTTGATGACAAGGTAACCTTCTTTGTTTAGTCTGGTTTTATTCTAAAAATAAGGACCAGAGAAAATTAGTAGTTAGCAGCTGTAATAGCAGAGGTATTACAAAATAAATTAAAGTACTTTATTTGGTTACCTGAAATCCAGACATCCCAGGACATCTGTTTTGGCCTAGATGGCACAATTACAGAACAATTTTTGTTTTTGATGGTAAAGTATGTTACAATGTTACATATAATATTATATGAAAAAGATTAACCCAATACAAGAATAGTACATGTCTAGCAGGATTATTTTTTATTAATGAATGTTAATAATTGTTTTATTAGCTTACCAATTCTATTAGTTGCTTCTTGATATCCTCATTCAGCCAGGTGGCAGAGCTCACTTGAAATCGGAGATCAACTTTTGTGTTCACACAGTTCACATGTTGACCACCAGGTCCTGAACTTCTACTGTAAGTGATGTCAAGCTTATCTGTGTTCAACAAATGGAATTATCATTTTTAGTATCAAAGAATAATGGAAAGGCAATCAAAATATGCAGAGGTATAATAATAATTATCTTTGGTATTGTATAATTACATGGACAAACACAGATTAAAGATAAAGATTACCTAAAATCTTAAATTTCGTTAAAAAAATAGGCAGTTTTAATTGACATTGGGTATCTTCTCAAAGATTAATATGAGTTATCTGTGGCTCATTTACTCCTCAGGATGTAAAACCTGAAGAATTATAGTAGTCACACAACCTGTCTTTACACATGATTGATCACTTAGTTATTGGAACAAAACCTAATTATAAGAAATAGGTATGTTAAGTATATGTACTGACAAATAAATTGAAAAAAAATCTCTACCAATTGGTATAAAACCATTGAATTTGAGTCCCTCAGGGTATTTAATCTGTAACACACAACAAACAAGGCAATTTATTAAAGTACTGACCAATAGTCTTTAGAAGACAAAAAAATTATGAAACATTTTTCAATGTGACAAAAGCAAAGTCTGGAAAGCACATAAAACTTTGTTTTTTAAAGGTACATCAAAGGTATTATCAATTTTTAACCACAGTCCAGGGGTGCAGAGTCTGGAATATTCCTGGGAAGGAATTTATTATTGGGAATATTCCCAAATTTTTAAAATCCTAGTGAAAAACAGGAATTTTTGGTTTTATACAGTATGTTTCAGAAAAGGTGGCCACCCCTCGTAACTTTTGAACGCGACGGAATTTTTCAATTCTGTAAAGTCCTAGGTATAGGAAGTGCCCTATGGCCCATCCTGTGGTCATACTTATTTTTTGCCCCGGTCGGCCCTTCCGGCTTTTAGGCCATATTTTTTCATTTTTCTCGCGAATTTTAAATGGAATGCTATATTTTTTATTCTGTTAATTAAAGTCCAAGTTAGGCTGAGTATAATGAGCTTTTAAAATTTTCAAAAACCTTATCAGGGGCGGAGCTAGTAGGGTGCAAGTTTCAAAATTGTTACACCCTGTATTTCAGCGTTAGTTAGATTTTTTAGTACTTTTTTTATGTTCATAGGTTCAAAATATTGTTTTACACCATATGAAATCAAAAAAATATTCTTGTTTACTTCTAATCAGGGTCATAGTAAGGTTTTTGTAAAAGTACTTTTTTTCTCACGTCAATTTTTCCGTAAATTAATGGTGTTCTCAAACTTGGCATTTTTAGAGGTGAAAGTCTGCAGTGACATATGTTTCTTATGCTTGAAATCGAAAGAAAAACTTAACGGAGAAGTGATTAAGATCATAAAAAAAGCCATTTAACCTGCTAGTTTTTTCACGACAGTGTCCGGTAAAGTGGATGAATTTCGTATTGGATTTTTTTTTGTTGAGGAAACACAATTGGCATAGAAAATAAATAATATCTAATAAGGGAATAATAAAGATAAACATAACTAAATGCGAAAAATTAAATGAAAATTATTTCTTCTAAATCAGTGCCGGATATTTTTTTTTTTTTTTCTCTCTCTCTTTTCTTCACTTTTCAAAGTTCAACTTGTATCAAAAATAATTATCGGATAATGCTGCTTCTAAAGTCGGCCTAGGGGTCCCTCTTGAGACAATTTTAGTTGGTAAGTTGGTTAAAATCTGTAGAAAACACATTTTCAATAATACTGGAGTCAGTCGATGGCGCTTTGAATGCAACGATTCTTGTAGAATCACCGAAGTTAAGCAACGTCCAGCGAGGAGAAGACTTCGTGATGCTGGCATTCCGGCCTAACCCAGGCTGGGTGAGATAAATGTGTTTAGGAGGTTGGTGAGTTTCTTGCGAATGGAATGTAAACACCCCATTATGATTATAACATGCAGTTGAACGCGATATTAAACCCAAATTAAAAAAAAAAAAAATCATACTGGTGTTACATGTCTCAAAAATAAAAATCTAATTATCTCGAAAATTTAAGAGAAAAAAATACCAGGTCAAGTAACAAAACTCTTGAGGGTGAAAATTAAAACCAATTCAATTATTTTAAAGATTAGAAGAGAGGAGAGAGAGGAGAGACAAAGAGAGAGAAAAAAAAATATCCGGGCACTGATTTAGAAGAAATAATCTTCATTTAATTTCCCATTTAGTTATGTTAATTGAAGTATTATTCCCTTATTAGGTATTATTTATTTTCTATGCCAATTGTGTTTCCTCAACAACAAAAAAAATCCAATACGAAATTCACCCACTTTACCGGACACTGTCGTGAAAAAAACTAGCAGGTTTAATGGCTTTTTTTTATGATCTTAATCGCTTTTCCGTTAAGTTTTCTTTCGATTTCAAGCATAAGAAACATATGTCACTGCAGGACTTTCACCTCTAAAAATGCCAATTTGAGAACACCATTAATTTACGGAAAAATTGACGTGAGAAAAAAAGTACTTTTACAAAAACCTTACTATGACCCTGATTAGAAGTAAACAAGGATATTTTTTTGATTTCATATGGTATAAAGAATATTTTGAACCTATGAACATAAAAAAAGTACTAAAAAATCTAACTAGCGCTGAAATACAGGGTGTAACAATTTTGAAACTTGCACCCTACTAGCTCCGCCCTTGATAAGGTTTTTGAAAATTTTAAAAAGCTCATTATACTCAGCCTAATTTGGACTTTAATTAACAGGAATAAAAAAATATAGCATTCCGTTTAAATTCGCGAGAAAAATGAAAAAAATATGGCCTAAAAAGCCGGAAGGGCCGGACCGGGGCCAAAAATAAATATGACCGCAGGAAGGGCCATAGGGCACTTCCTATACCTAGGACTTTACAGAATTGAAAAATTCCGTTCGGTTCAAAAGTTACGAGGGGGTGGCCACCTTTTCTGAAACATTACTGTATAGCAGAAAATGGGTATAAGTTCCATAAAAGGTGTGTAAAAAATAAATTCCCAAGAAATTTAAATAAATTCCTAGACCAGCATTGACTTGGTTCTGGGGGCCCAAGTCAATTATTATCCTCCTTTTAAAGACAGTGGTAGAAGTGCTGGGTCATTTGTACACTGTCTGACTACCATCGTTCACGATGATGGCATCCTATGATGATGTTCACAGGAATTTACTATCCCTGCCTCGGTCAACATTATTTTCAGTGACATGGAAATTTATTGAAAGTTAACTACCTACAGTAGAAACCATGGAAAACATTAATAGTTGAAATGAACAATAGGAATCATCATAGAGTCATACTGCTTCACACTTACTTGATCTGGTGATGGTGTTTTGAGTTGTAAGGAAACTGTTGGGATAGAGCTTATCCAATGAAATGGAGCTCTTGTAGAATCTCTTTATGATATTCCTTTGAGCAAAGAATATCTTGTGAAATGATATTAATTTATTCATTCTTTTTAGAAAACAGTATTTTCAGCTTTTACTCTTGTCACAGAAGGCTCTTTCCTTATCAACACAAAAAAATATTTGGAGGGGGTGCCTTAGGTATTTTAGATAAAGGACCTTTCTATTTTGGCATTTTCAACTGATAGTACCTACGAGGATTTAAGTAAGGAAAAGTAATTACTGATACTTTAATACAATACTTTTTATTTTTTGAAAATTTTCAACAAAAAATTTATTTTTCTAAAATTTGAAATTTTAAAGTAATCCGCGCTTTTATCATTTACGTGAACACTGCCTTGCCTCATTTTACTCATGTACAGTGGTTACCAAACTATGCTCACTGATCCCATCTGTGTCTTCGCTCCGTGGTGTACCTAACTGAGCCTAACCGCAAACAGGTGTTATTATTGCTTGCAGGCCGGAGGTGAGTTCAAACCTCTGGTTTGGCAGAATTTTCCGTAAAATATTCTGTCACCCCCAAATAAAACATGAGGTTGGTATTTTGGACCAACCCGGGTGGGTGAGTTTAATGGGGTAGCTGGTGAGATTCTCTGTAAGTGGTGGGTAAAAGATCCACCCTGAGCGCCCTGATGAATCTCTATTATATTATATATATAAAACAGAAAAAAAAGGACTACCTACCTACCTACCTACCTATGTTTGTTTGTCGGAATTGTTTAGCCAAAACGGTAAGAGATAGCGAAAAATGTCTCAGAATTGCCCCCCAAACCATTATAGTTTTGTCCAGAAAAATTATAAAAAGTTCAAAAAGGCTTTGCTGTCCAGCAGTACGGCCATGCCTTAGTAAATTTGAAATTTAGTCCCGTTGCAAAGCACGGGCAAACGGCTAGTATTATATAAAACAGAAAAAAGGACTACCTACCTATGTTTGTTGTTTGTCCGGAGTTGTTTAGCCAAAATGGTAAGAGATAGCGAAAAAATGTCCTCAGAATTGACCCCCCAAAACCATTATCGCTTTGTCCAGGAAAATTATAAAAAGTTCAAAAAGGCATTGGCTGTCCAGCAGTACGGCCATGCCTTAGTAAATTTGAAATTTAGTCCCGTTGCAAAGCACGGGCAAACGGCTAGTAATAATCATAACTTGCTTCAGTATCTCGATTGATTAGGCTGGGCGCCGAGCGGCGGACGGAAAGATTTTTGACATCACATCGTGACTAATTTTGTCACCCCTAGGTTACTATTTGTATACGCTTGAAGATAGCACTCAATTTTACACAAGTATATTTTGGGGTGGCGTTCGTTCAAAAACAAGTTCATACAGCATAATAATCGAAATCGATTGTGCTGTGCGACCGTTATGCTGGGTGAATTTGTGTTGAAAGAACATTATGTCCTGCGAAAATTGTGTTGTACGAACGTTTGAAATGGTTAAAATCCATGAAACTCTTTCCATTTCCCCACCCAGAGCTCAAAAGTTTCCCTTCAGAAGAGAATAGAGAAATTTTATCTA
>CM044958.1:336660-456460 GCA_024516035.1 Bactericera cockerelli
TTTTTCGTGCATGAGATATTAGGAAGTCAACGAGTTCCTCCCCATCGACCTTTTTTTTTACCAAGTTCCTCCCCAGTCATGGTTTAGATCGTACCAACTTGCACCCCGTTGAGGTCCTCCCCGATGTAGACTTGCTTACCGTTTACCTGATATACTTGTATACCGACCTCAGTAGCTTGATCGATAGGGTAGTGGACTTGTAACCTGGAGGTCGGTGGTTCAAGTCCCGGTTTCAGCGTAGATTTGGTGGAGTGAGTTTGAGTAGTTGTGATATCACGAAGGTGATTAACACAAATATGATAACTACTTGTATGTAACACTTACATTCCTTATCTGTATACAAACCCATCTATTGATTTCATTTGCTAAATTCTTTTGGAAGTGGTATGTTGTGGTAGAATTTTATTATGGTATGTAGTACACAAATGTCGGGTGCTATCTTCACGCAACTCTACTGTGCGTGTGTAACTTTATACGAAAACGCCTCTCCTTCCCCACATAACTGAAAGTCAAAGGGCTCTTCAGAACCCCGTCAAAGCTAACCTTCGCGAGAAATTACACAAAAGAAACACCCGTCTAAGGATAAAATAGAGGAGGGAGGAACAGAAAAAGGGCAGGAAAGAGAGAGAGTTTAGATAGATAGAGAAGGAGGGAGAGACAAAGAGAGAGAGTGAGGGAGAGAGGAAGAGAGAGAGATAGGGAGAGGGAGAAAGAGAGGGGAGAGAGAGAGTGACAGAGAGACAAAGAAAAAGCGTAAGAGAATACGTAAAAAAGAAAGAGAGAGAGAGAGAGAAGGTTCGGAAACGATGTTTTCCTTGAGAAAAAGGTGTGCAGGGAATCCCTTAAAAAATATCACAGGTTATTTTTACAGGTTCATTACCTTGCTACCTTCAACCACCTGTGGAAGAAGCCAGGGATATTTTCAGTGGCGGAGCGTGGGTAAACATTTGGGATCACATGACTTTCCTCTTTGGAAGTCACATAAAAATGCATCACAGATATTAGAACCATGAAAGGAGTAATATAGTCAAGTCTAACAGTAGGTATATCCGATGGAAAATACAATAACATACAATAAAATGCAATGAAGAACAATGAAATACAATACTCTGTTAATCCTGCAAGACTGAGACTAAAGAGTCAGTCCCTTTGTAATAATAATAATGACACTCTTTAGTAAAAGGTAATCACCAGGCGAGGTTAATGCTCAAAGTATTTTCTACCACCTAACCCTCAGAGTCTTATTATTATGTGGTCACAATCTCAAATTAATGAGGAAAAATTCATGCACTGGGTGGGATTCGAACCAACGGATCCGTACGCTACCTGGATTACCAGACTAGCGCGTTAACCATTTGACTACCAGTGAAGTTGACCACTTGACTTTACTCTCACAGTCTAAACAAAGTCTCATCTATTGGTGTGAAATGCAAAATATAATGAACCTGTCTCAAAAAACCGCGGGCATTTTTGAATAAGTGGTGAACAAAGAAAATCACAACAATATCTATATATATAAAACAGAAAAAAGGACTACCTACCTACCTACCTACCTACCTACGTTTGTTTGTTTGTTTGTCCGGAGTTGTTTAGCCAAAACGGTAAGAGATAGCGAAAAATGTCTCAGAATTGACCCCCCAAAATCATTATCGCTTTGTCCAGAAAAATTATAAAAAGTTCAAAAAGGTATTGCTGTCCAGCAGTACGGCCATGCCTTAGTAAATTTGAAATTTAGTCCCGTTGCAAAGCACGGACAAAACGGCTAGTATAATTATATAATTATGTAGGTAATTATATTTTTGGTCAAGTATGCTTTTTTAGGGAAAACAGTAACTTTTCTTTTATAATGGATTATAAAAAGAATGGCTACCCTTGAGAAAACCGCGACTTGAACTAAACGTATAAACCACGCCACTGGAGTAGAATTTCGTGCTTACAATTTAATTCTCTTATAGCTTTCTTCCTCTTCCTCCTCCTCTATCCACTATTTCCCCCCGCCACTGTTTCTTCTCTCCTACTCTCTCTCTCTCTCTCTCTCTGTCTCTACTTCCCATTTATTCTTGCCTATAGTTATCTATGCTCCATTTTCTGTCTATCTCATTTTTTCTTCCTCTTTCCTCTTTTTTCTGTCCCCTCTTTCCTCTCTTTCTCTCTCTCTCTCTCTCTCTATCTTATTTTTCCTTCCTATTTCTTCTCCTTATACAGGGTGTCCCACCAAACTTGGACACCTCAAATTACTCGGCCCCTGAAAGAGTTTTTGAAAAATAAAAAAATCTAGGGTACATGTGCTAATTATGCGGTTTCAGTTAGGAAATTTTTTTTATACAGGGTGGTTCAAAAGTCAGAAATTGAGGTGTCAACTTTCGATTTTTAAATGGATCGACCTGAATTTTATTTGATAATTTTACTTCTAAATGATTCCTGAGTACTTTTTTAAACAAAAATATTACATACAGGGTGGTTTTTTTTCGACCAATTTTTTTTCTAAATCTTGAATAACTCAAGTTCGGTTAATTTTTTTGATAACAAGAATAGAATTTGTTTGTGTCATGAATACACGCACTTTCAATTGGAATCAAAAAAATTTATACAGGGTGGTTCACAAGTGAAATAATGACTTGATTTTTTTTAAAACCGAGTTTTTTTAATTTTTTATTTAGGATTAATAAATCTCGTCTAATTTTACACATTTTTTCGTTAGTCATATCGAAAAACAAAACTAAAGTGTTGTACAGGGTGAGACATAATTTTTTTGTAACACCCTGTATATGGGCAGTCAAAGAGACGCAAAATTAAATATAAAGACTAAATATGCAAGAAAAACTTTGATTTTTAATTAAACTAAAAAGTTATGGTGTTTTAACTAATATTGTCGCATGGACCACCTGTAGTTATTTTCTTAAACCATCATATGGGTAGTCGAAAACTGTCTAAAATTGAACGAGGAGTCCAAATCTGAAAGAAAAAAAATGAATTCAAAAAGCCATGCTCAATTTTCTGTCTACACCTGCCTACTTTTTATTTCAAGTTTTAATATCATTCAGTGTGGACACCAACTTGAAAATGGCTTCAACTTCGTGTTTTTTACTTGTTTTTCCCACATAATTCGAAGTGTTCGTTGAATTTTATACAACTTAGAGTACCTACATGATAGTTTAAGAAACTATCTACAGGGTGGTCCATGAAACAATATTAGTTAAAAAACCATAACTTTTTAGTTTAATTAAAAATCAAAGTTTTTTTGCATATTTAGTCTTTAAAAAAAAAGAAAGAAAATATGTATGTAATATTTTTGTTCAAAAGAGTACTCAGGAATCATTTAGAAGTAAAATTATCAAATAAAATTCAGGTCGATCTATTTAAAAATCGAAAGTTGACACCTCAATTTCTGACTTTTGAACCACCCTGTATAAAAAAAATTTCCTAACTGAAACCGCATAATTAGCACATGTACCCTAGATTTTTTTATTTTTCAAAAACTCTTTCAGGGGCCGAGTAATTTGAGGTGTCCAAGTTTGGTGGGACACCCTGTATATCTCTCTCTGTCTCTCTCTCTCTCTGTCTTTCTCTCTCTCTCTCTCTTTGGCTCTTTATCTCTCTTTCTCTCCCTTCCTTATCGTTCTCTTCCCTCCATTTTGTCTCCCTCTCAATTTCCTCTTTCTCTCTTTCCTTCCCATTCATTATTGCTTTCTTTTCGCTCCTTCGATTATCCTCTCTCCTCTCCACTTCTCCTTCGCAGAAAATACACTAAACTCTATTAGCATGTTCCAAATTAATGGAGATTACCAGAACCATTAAAGGGCCTTTCTCCCGCTCTTCGCCTCAGAGTTGCCGTTTATACCTCCTTGCGTGATTATGGGTGATCCCATGAATGGATCCCAAAAATTCAGCTCTAGACCTGAATTTTTGCTGCCGTCCCTCTAACTTGTGTTCCTCTAATTTCATCTCTCGAGTTCCTCTAACTTCATCTCTCTTGGCCCTCTAACTTCATCTCTCTAGTTCCTCTAATTTCACTTCCCAAGTTCCTCTAACTTCATCTCTCTTGTTCCTCTAACTTCATCTCTCTAGTTCCTATAACTTCATCTCTCTAGTTCCTCTAATTTCATCTCTCAAGTTCCTTCAATTTTATCTCTCGAGTCCCTCTAATTTCAACTTTCGAGTCCCTCTAAGTTCAACTCGCGACACTTGTACCTGATTCCATCTTTCTGAACTTTTGTTTCTCTAAATTTAGGTTCTTCCAATTTCGTCTGTCCTAAAAAAAGCATTATTTTGTTCTTATGATTTAATCCCTGTGATTTGATCTGATTTGATCTGTAATTAAAATTTTTGTTCTTTTAATTTCTCGTTCCTGTAATATTTTCAATTTGAAAACTAAACATTTGTTTTTCTGATCCCGTCCTTCTTCTTTCTCAACTTCATTTATCTAATTACATTAATCCCTCAAACTTTTATTCCTCTAAATGCATACTTTTATTTTATTTTTTGGTTAAAATTTCAATTGTTTTTTTCGGGGTTAAGCGGCAGAGAATGCCTAAGGCATTAACTTCGCCCCGAATCACAAGACAATTGCATATTTAAATTTAAATATTTTTTTTTTTCTCTATATTTTATTTTGTAAATAGTGTTAATTTTTTTATCTCTGTTATTGTTGATTGTTTTGTATAAAAAATAAAGTGTAACTATATAAACAAATGGGTTTTTAATAGTAAACATCTTTTATTTGGCTCTTAACGTTCCTTCATACTAGTCTAAAATACCAGTCTCTCAAGCATGAGAAAGAGAGTCAACTCTGACCATGTTATACCTAAACAAAAAGGGTGATTATTAAAAAGTGTGTCTAAATTTCTAATCGCCTCATACCTCCCTTCTGTCCTCTATATTTTCTCTCTCTTTCTCTCTGTCTAGCACAACTTTCCATATTTTTTGTTCTCTTTCTCTTGCCTTTAACCTCCAGCTCCTATCTCTCTTTTTCTCTGCTCCCTCCCCTTAATTCTCTCTTTCCCCCTACCTCTGTCTCTCTCTCTCTCTCTCTATTTTTCCCTCCCCTCCCTCACTCTCTCTAATATTTTAATCAATATTTCATATTGAGAAATTCAATGATGGTGTCGAATGTAGAATTCCTAATGAAGCCACTTTACTGATGGCGCTATCACTTCCCTCTCCTCTCTCCTACCTCCATGACTCTCCTCCTTAATAATCACTCCTCCTCTTTTCGCCTCCCATTTTCCTGTCTCTCCTTCCTATTTTCACCTACCTTCTCGATTTTCCTTATTTATTATTTTTAAAAGGTAATTTTACTGTGCCCCGGAACCCTTTCGCATAACTTTAGGGCACTTTACCTTTACAGCGATGCTATTGCGGAATCGGAAAATCTCGGTCGGAATTTTCTGCTCCGTCCGGGATTCGAACCCTAAACCTCCGTGTCGGTAACCAATGCTCTTAACCACTGAGCCACGGACCTCGGTATCGTTTACATCGAGTCTCCTTTATTTCTCTACCGGGCTCTACCACTGTTTACCTCATGTGTTGATGAATGAGGTCAATGACCTTTGGTTGAGTACCGGGCTCTACCACTGTTTACCTCATCTGTTGATGAATGAGGTCAATGACCTTTGGTTGAGTACGGGCTCTACCACTGTTTACCTCATGTGTTGATGAATGAGGTCAATGACCTTTGGTTGAGTAACGGGCTCTACCACTGTTTACCTCATGTGTTGATGAATGAGGTCAATGACCTTTGGTTGAGTACCGTGCTCAACCATTGTTTACCTCATCTCTTGATGAATGAGGTCAATGCCCTTTGGTTGAGTACCGGGCTCTACCACTGTTTACCTCATGTGTTGATGAATGAGGTCAATGACCTTTGGTTGAGTACCGTGTTCAACCATTGTTTACCTCATCTGTTGATGAATGAGGTCAATGACCTTTGGTTGAGTACCGTGTTCAACCATTGTTTACCTCATCTGTTGATGAATGAGGTCAATGACCTTTGGTTGAGTACCGGGCTCTATCATTGTTTACATCATGTGTTGATGAATGAGGTCAATGACTTTTGGTTGAGTACCGTGCTCAACCATTGTTTACCTCATCTGTTCATGAATGAGGTCAATGACCTTTGGTTGAAGACGGAGACTCCGTGAGGTCTAGTGACGAGGAAGCATCCTGCAGATTTCCTGGACTTAGCCGTGAAGAGGACCAACCTACCAGAAGAAAACCGTTGGCATAATGAGACTAACCTGTCATAGGCTGTCTAAATATAGCACTACTTATATGTATAATTAGTATTATGTGATACTATAATTGGCTAACTACATAATACTCGTACATACTGGAACACAGAACATAAAGCCTACGGCTTTCTCTTCCACGAACCCCATAATTATACCTGTAATTATGGTTTGATGATTGCCTGTTGCGTGCAACAACAACAACTATCAATTATTTCTTTACCCCACCCTCTTTTGTAAGATGAGTGTTAAAGAGCCTTTTTTTAATTAGCAGCCCTCAAACAGCACCTACGGCAGACGCTTGTGGTCTGTGTTGTTGCTTGCCCATTCCGTAGTATGCTTTTTTCTCCTAGGGTAATTTTCTCTTTTTCCTTTCAAGTGTGGCGCCAAATTCGCTCTCTCTCTCTCTCTCTCTCTCTCTCTCTCTCTGTCTCTCTCTTTCTCTCTCTCTCACACACACACACTTTTTTCTCTCTACAAGAGATATCCTGTCATCATCATAGGGTGGCGTCATCGTGAACGATGATAGCCAGACAGAGGAGGAATGACTTCAGCACTTCTACCACTGTCTTAGAAGGAGGCTAATAATTGACATAGCCCCCAGAACCAAGCCAATGCTGGTCTACTCCCTTTTTATAGTCCTCCAGTCAGACTGCTGCTCTACTCCCTGTTTATATTCAAAGATTATCTGTCTTTGTCAATAGAAAAAATCTGGTGTAAACATCACACGACTTTCCTTATCCCCCAAAAAGAAGTCGAATTCCGCCACTGGTGACTCAACGGTTACGGATACTAAAAATCAGTGCCAAATTCGTAATCAGCACCTTAAAATCATTGGATTTGATATGTCGCAACCCCCTTCTAGGGTGAATAATAAAAAAGTTAGTCCAAGCGGGTCCCCCCAAAATACCGGTAAATTGGGGCCGGGTTCCAAAAAGTTCAAGATTTCAAAAAAATGATAAGAATAGACCCCTATTATTTTTTTAATCCGAGAAAATGTTGTTCTCTAATTTTTTTTGTATCTTTAACCAATTCAAAGAAGCGGCGGTTGCGGCCAATATTTGCGGCCCTGCGGCCGCATCTTGCGTCCGATTTCAACCAAAAGTTTCGTGGTTCGTCTCGTGTATAAAACTAATTTGCATACCAAATTTCAAGTCTCTAGCTCTTACCGTTCTTGAGATATCCTGTTTACACACACACACACACACACACAGACAGACAGACGCACGGACCAATGGCTGAAAACAACTTTTTTTGGTATCCTGAGGCTATGATTCGTCCAGAAATGTGAAAAAACTGGGTAGGTCAAATTTTCGACGAATACAATACTTTCCTTATTATAGGATAAGGAAAGTAAAAAGGCACTTGTGGTCAAAAGTCCCCAGGACTCTTAATATCAATAGTTATCCGGTATTTTGGTCAGACAAACAAAAAAGTGATTTTGTTCGATCTAATATGTGTAGTGTATCTGTATACATATACGCTTAAATATTTGATATGCAAAAGACAGTTCTTCCTATTTAGGTGCTAGGTCAATACACGCTCAACGGAAGGTGTCCTTTACAAATAACTCTTATCAAAATTTAAATGCAATTATTTTTTCGGCTCCGGGGATCGAACCCAAGACATTTACCAGACCGATACGAAGACGCCTTGACATCTGCGCTACCAAAATAATGAAGGAGGGAGGAAAGAAAGATAATTAGATTACCTTATCACCATGTTGATTACATGGATTACCGTCCCTTTAGTTTTAAGCTAGTGTATAATTAGTTCATAAGATGACGTTGTACACATTCGACCACGAATATTTTATGTACAATAAAATGATTTATTATTATTATTATTATTCCAAAAGTGTGTGAAAGAGAGAAAGAGAGAGAGACAGAGAGAGAGAGAGAGAGAGAGAGAGGAAGAGCGAGAGTGAGAATGAGGTAGAAGGAGTTTAAAGGTAGGAATTGAAAATATGATAATGAGGACAATCGATATTAATAGTGTCATGAAAAGAGACGTACACACGTACAGCAACTGAGAGACGTTATAGGGATGAGGAGGAGATAGATGAGAAGGAGATAGAGAGCTGGAGGGAAGGGGAACAGGAAGAGAGAGATAGAGAATCATAATTTAAAATAAAAGGGCAGGGAGAGAGAGAGAGGCGAAGAGGGGACGGAGAGAGAGAGAGGGAGAGAAAAAGGGAGTGAGAAACAGATAGAGGAGGACAGGGGGGAAGAGCAGTGGAAAAGAGGAGAGCAAAGAGAGAGGGAAAAAAGAAAGAGAGGGGAGTAATAAAGAGGGGGGCGTAGGTAGGAAGAGAGGAAGGAGGATTAGGGTAGGATAATGAAGTCAATCGTTTTTATGAGTGTAATATTGGAAACGATATTGGAAAAAGACTCAGACGGAAAATAGAGAGGTGGTAAGTCAGATAGAGGGGTTAGTTTAAGAGATGATAGCGGAGCAAGTTTGAGAGAGAGGTAAAGAGAAAGAGAGAAAATAAAAGTAAATAGGGACCAAGGAATATCTAGTAGGACTATAACTTTATAAGAAGGGAATAGTGAATATGATAATAAGGAAAAAAGTTATAACCAATTGGAAACGGTAATGGGAAAAGGGACCTGAATCAGTAGCTCGATGAATAACGTAGCGGACTTGAAATCTGGAGGTCAGTGGTTCGATCCACAAATATGTCAAGTATTTCGAGTTTAAGTAATTGTGATGTAGTCTTTTTGATGTCACAATGTGTTATTATGTCACATTATTTAGTGGGTAGCATGGACATTACGAGAACTAATGCTTATGCATCATATCTCCAACCAACCATCATATTCCAATAGTAATCTCGTAATGCCGCCACTGGTCGTTTTCTACTCCACAACTACCCCAAATTGTCCTTACGAGGCTGGGTTAGGCCCCGACATCCAAAGTACAGAGCCGAAAAAATCAGACCACGCCGGGATTTGAACCCGGGTCACCTGGAATTCAAGCCGAGCATGCTACCCGCTAAGCATGTGTGTCGTCGTGTCACGATCAATTTCTAAAAACTGCAAAAACTAACCTCAAAGAAAATATGGGTTATCACAAATATGTTCTAGTCGTTCTATAAACTGTAAACCTCACACAGATTCAAATTTCGCATTCAATCAAGCATGAGGACATCAAGACCTTTCATTCAATACCCCACTCGATAGGTTTTAATTGAAAAATAACAACCGGCCCTTTTTTTTGACTCTTATTCGATTTTTCACCACAGTGCGGCCTTCTTAGAATTTACGATCAGCAAATTTCACTGCTGAACTTAAATATATTTTCTCAACAACTTGACAAAATTTCAAGAGCCTTGCTTAATTCAATAAAAATATAAAAATCGTTTTCAATTTTCACCAAAACTGAATTCGGCCCAAAAACTATATGTTGATAAAATTTTAGGATCTCAATAAACATGTAAATTAATTTCAACCATTTTAAAGAGTTCGGTCGAGAGTTATCACGGAATAGACAGACAGACGGACACACATACAAACAAAAACCAATTTTTTTAATTATTTAGAAACTCTTTATTAGTAGGAAGAACATATATACAGACAAATAATGGTAAATATAAAAAATTGTCCAGTACCCAAGTTAAAACAGAACCTCACTGTGTTCGGTTGATAATACAAAATAAATAATGCAAGAGAGAGAGAAGTAGGTAGAGAAATGAAAGTGAAAGGGGAGAGAGAGAGAGTGAGAGAGAGAGAGAGAGAGAGAGAGAGAGAGAAAGAGGGAGTGGTAGGAAAAATTAAAAATGTGAAAACCATGAAAAGGAGACAAAAGTAGCTTGTACAAAGAAACACTTGCTCCTTTATTTTTCAGTTCTTATTTTTTACCATATTCATCAAAAGCTAGACTGTCGCGCACTGTAAAAGTTTCTGCAAACTTTCCGCTGTAATTTTAACTGTGCAATACTAAGTTATGGCGTCATTATGAATTATGAAGTTTGGAGGAGAGTTTGTGGTTCGGTAGATATGTCTAGAGAAAAAAGAAAATGAGGAGGAAGAAGAAGAGAAGAGGAAAGAAAGGAGAAGTAGAGGAAAAGATGCAAAAATAAAAGCGGGACAGGAAGAGTTAGGAGTGGATTATGAAGTCGTTAATGATGACAAATATCGTGGAACAGAAAATGAAGTTAACGATGATGACAAAAGAAAATAAGACGAGGATGAAGAAGGAATACCATTCATTAGTTGTCAAAACATACACAAAAAATATGAGGAAAGATAAAAAAAAAATGTCTAGACAGTCTAGACTTGAGGCGGAAGTAATTGTAAGAAAATGAGGAGAGCAAAAAAATAAAAACATTAAAAACAATAATACAGGTACACACATTCGTATGTAATACAAAGAAACAGGTTTTAGAGAAAGCATTGAAAGAGAAAATATCAGAATAGTAATGAAAAAGAAGGTAAAAGGAAAGAAAATTGAGATTAGAGTAACATTAAAAGGAAAACAATGAATGAATAAAATGAGATATGTTAGATAAAGAAAAATAGAAATTAGGGGCAGAAGAATAGTATTCTTAACTTGAGTACAATCCAGTATATTGGAATAAAAAGAGCAAAAGAATAACGAAAGTAATGTCAGAATTAGTACATCTAGAAGTAAAATAAGATAAAGAGGAAATGAAATTGAAGGATTTGATAAATAGAAGAAAGCAAATGAATAGAGGAAGAAATAAGAAAGTAAGATTGAAAGAAAACAAGAAAGCATGTATGTAAATGAATAAAGAGAGAAGGAGTACAAGAAAAGTCATAAATATGAAAATAATCGAGACATAAAAAAAGCAGGCAAGTAAAGGAGATCAGATGTTGCAGTATAAAAAGAAGTAAAGGAGATGGAGAAAGTCGAGAACAGCAGAGAAAATAGAAGAAGGTAAAGATAATGAACTACCTGCTGAGATGGCACATGTCACCAGAAATTTCAAGAGAGAAGAAAAGAGAAGGTGAAAATGTTAAGAGAAGAGATCAGGAGTAATATGACTAAAAGAGAAGGAGAGTGAGATGGTGTAAAAAGTGACTGATGAAATAAAGGAAATTCCTGTTGAAATAAGAAAAGGGTAAGAGAATAGAAGGAAAAATATCAGTATATCAGTATAAAAAGAAAAGTGAGAAGTTGTAAGTACTAGATGTACATGATAGAGAAGGAAGATAGAGAAATAAGAGAAGGAAGATAAGAGAATATACTACCTTTTGAGAGTCTCATATCAACAGAATGAGTTGAAAAGGTAGAGTCAGACAAGAGAAAAAAAGAAAGAGGAGATCATAATAAGGAGAAAATTATGAAGAAGAGAATAGATGAAGATAAAAATATGGGATTCTGTTGAGCTAGCAGAAATAAACAGAAACAGCTGCATACATAACGGAGTCAGTCAAAGGAGAAGAAATGAAAATGGAATGGGAAAAGAAAAGAAAAAGAATAAGATAAAGAAAAAGAAAACTCCTGCTGAATAAGAAAAGACTAAGAAAATGAAAAGAAAGTGAAGAAAGATAAATTGAATGAACAACCTTCTGGGATATGCCTCCCAGAAGAAGTTGCATAAATAAGCTCAATGAAGAGAATAGAAGAAGATAAATATAAGGGAACCAGTTATAAGAGAAGAGATGAAAATGGAAAGGGAAAAAAAGAAGAGTAGGATAAAGAGAAGGAAATTCTTGTTGAGATAAGAGAATAGAAGGAAAGTGAACCAAAATGAAGTGAATGAATGACCTCCTGAGAGAAACATGTCAACAGAAGGACCTACATAGATAAGACACAGAGCCAGTCAAGTTGGAAAGCAGAGATAAGCTTGGTGTTGGGAGAAGTTGTTGATTTAGCCGAGGCATCAGAGCAGGATAAGATACCCTAGAGGAAATTAATGATGTGAGAGGCGCAGACACGCAGACAGGGTAGATGAGAGCATAGGTGCAAGTGGAGTAAATAAGTAAATAACTTACTTATTTACTCCCATGTTAAAAACCCATGTCGATAATTAGCCTCGCCACATTTTTACCTCCAATTGAAAGTGCATGGTGCGTCTTTTCTGGTAGAATATACGTATATTATGTTATTTGTAATCTAGAGGGAAAAGTACTTAAAATGCTCGAAAAATTTTCTCTCGGGATTACAAAATGAACTTTTTTTAGGTAAATTTAAGAGAACCTTCTATTTCTCAGAAACTTGTTTCATAAATTGTCGACTCTAGTTATAAAGCTGATTGTTTCCATATTTATTAATTTATTTACAATTTAATTTTTTATACGACAAATTAATAACAAAGAAAAATACTTAAAAATATATGCAACAAAAATAATATGGAACAACATTATTTTAAATGTATAATTGTCTCGTAATCCAAGGCGAAGTTAATGTCTTAGGCATTCTCTGCCACCCGATATTTTTCTCTCCTCAGATACGTATACATATAACCAGATTTGTAGAAATCCACTCACTCGTTGATTTAATCTCGCGCTCACTGTCTAATTGCTGTATTATGCAAAATACCAATACCAAGGAGGTTGAATTCTTCAAATGAACCTCCACTGGTCGGGATGGCTAAAAAAAAGAAGTATTTCTAAATTTCAAAGGAGACGTCCGTTATAGGGAAAACATTGCTTCTGTCAGAAACAAGAAATTTTAGATGTGATTTCTGTTGAAACAAAATAATGTTTCATGTAGTGAACATTTACTTTCATTACATTAAATCTCCATAGAATGGCAAAACATGGATCTATTAAAAGTATTTTTATATTATTCATATGACATATTTCTATTTTTATTTTTATTTTTTGGACTTAATGGCAGGATTCTCAAATTGCTTGAGCTCTTCCACCCAACCATTTAATTTAAACAGCCCAGCTTTTTTACCAACGTTAAAACAAGCTTCTTCATATAATTTTAAACAAAAGTTTGCCTCAATTTTTTTTATAAAAAATTCCCTGTAGTGTAGGTGTAGGCACTGTAGGTGCACTTTATTAAAAATGCCTCAATTGGAACACAAATCACGATTATTCATTGAATCGAATCCTCACTGTCGTGCATATCTTCTGGAATGCAATTATGAATTCAAAAATATGAGATATAAAATGAAGCCTATTTAATATTTCGCATTTCGTACGTGTTGTAACTGAATTTTGCGACACGAAACTCTGAAATTACTACCAAGTTTATTAAATTTAAGAGCGCACGAATAGCTCAATGATTTAGCACTCGCTTGCCATGCGGGGGGTCACGAGTTCGAACCCCCGTGCTGACAAAAAATTGTATTCAAAATTTGGTTATTGTTGTTTGTAAGGGATACATTCCGGTGCGCTCGTGTTGACCCAGCACCTAAATGGGAAGTATTTTGTCAGTACTCGCCCATCAGAGGGCAGGCATACTATGGGATGGGCAACATGCAATACAGACCACAAGCGTCTACAGTAGCTCCTGTTTCATGGCTACGAAATAAAAAAGGCTGTAAAGCACTCATATTTTCAAAAAATTACGTATGGGAAATAACAATAATAATAACGCCTTATTTGTACTTTATACTGCCCAATTAAATCCCATTATTCCAGCAGTAAGTTCAACAAGCATTATTATGTGGTAAAATTCCCAAATGGTAAAAATCCCAAATTCACGAAGAGCCGCCTTTACCACTGAGCTACCGGGACGCACTAAAAGTAAATGTAATCAACTAATCATGTAAGTAGGCAATGTAGATATTTATACTATCTATTGGTACGGTTCTATTTATTTGTGGTGAAGCACAAGGCCTTCACAATTTTTGTGGGTAGCGCAGCATTACTAAGAGCCTCCTTTACTTTTTCGAATTACTCTGGTAATGCCGCCACTGGTCGTTACTTATACAAGTAACTACTCATTTTTCCTCACGAGGTATGAGTGGACCCCGAACATCCAACTACAGAGCAGAAAAATTCCTACCCCGCTGGCGGTCGAACCCAGGTCACCATGCAATGCCTAGCGCGCTAACTCACTCTGCCACGGTGACTGATATAGCATCTATTGTTTTCAGCATCAAATTTACTAGAGTACAAATTAAACGGAATTATTCAAATAAATCTTAGGGCAAAATTAAAAGACAAAACTACGATCTTAAGTCATGATTTAGTATTAGTTTTCCCCTTTCTTAGAAAATACGCAAAATCCAAACTTAGGTCCACAGAGGTAAAACAAATAAATCTATTCATTCCGTTTTAATATAAACCCGGCTACTACAATTAATCTCACCCCAGCATGAGTGGGACCGGAATAGCCAGCATATCGAGGGCTTGAATTTGAATGGTCACCTATCCAAGTCCTAACTTTGCTGGACGTTGCTTGACTTCAATTTCTTGATAATCATACTATCATCTTGTAGGCTATAGCGGCGTTTCACAGTAGCATACCTTTCTTTACTCAAATCCTCTCCACTTACACCCGTATTTATGAACAGGGAATTTTATCTGAGCATTGTCTCAAGCAAGGTATTGGCCGATAATATTAAAGGAAATCATGCTTCAGACCATGCTCAAACTGTTCATAAATACGGCTGTTACAGCCGTATTTATGAACAGAAGACGCCGTCCGAGCTGGTCTGAAGCATGATTTTCTTTAAAATTATTGGCCAATACTTTGCTTGAGACATTGCTCAGACAAAATTTGCTGTTCATAAATACGGGTGTTAGTCTATTTTATACGGTTTTGGGACCGTATTTAACTTGCCAACGCGCAACGACGCGACGCAACGCTGGCTTTCAATACAGTTTAAAAATGTTCGAGAGAAAGTCGCTACGCGGCAACACTGTCAAGAGAGTCTAATGCATATTGAAAGTTGTGCTAGAATATCCTCCGACTATCTCATTGAAAACTTTACACAATGTTCTTGTTTTGAGAATGAGCTTTGACTTTCAATAAACGTCAGACGAGATTTAATGCGTTCCTACGTGCGACGCAAATTTCGACAGAACTTCAGCGAACTTTAAAAGTCAATTATCTCCTAATGCTGTCGACAGCCGAGCCTTTAATGTCTCTACAGGTTTTAACTTTCTCTTTGTCCCATAGGATGATACGTTTAAATTTCAAGAGATAGCTGTCAATTTTTCCTAGTAGGTAAAAAACAGGAGTAAAAAAAACTTTTCCGGTTGGATGGGAAAGCTCTCACTGTGAGAATCCTGCTGTTTAAAGTCATAAAACTAATAATTCAATGGTGCTTTTCTCTATTACTCCCAATGCTTTATCTCCCTTGCCATATTTTCCCATATTCGCTAATGTTGCTTTTGGGGTCGGCGTTGTTCAACCTAATGGTTGAGTTTGGTAGGTTGGAGCATGTTTTTTTATGCCTGGATGCCCTTCCTAACGCCAACGATTCTATTTTGTTTTAACGTCCTCCTACTCCTGATCGGGACGGGGGTCTTACCCTCCATTTGCTGAAAATAGTACCAGGTATACACTTTTAACCTCACACAGCCTGAGTAGCACCGGAAATGACAGCCTCACGTGTTCGGAGGAAACAAGATTTTCTGTCCGAAAAGTCTGCCCCAACCGGGGATCGAACTCAGGATCTCTGGACTACGGGCAGTAGTCAGAACCGTCACGCCACGGAGTCTGACTGATCAATACAGCAAAGATAACAAGATTCTCAAAACTGACTTTCAATCACTTTCTCTTTCAGGAAAACACACCCATTTTATCCATCCTTCTAAATTTCTAGAACCAAGGGAACCCACAAAGATTTGAAGTCAGCGTTTCAGATTATGTTTGCCTAATCCAGACGGCATTATGTTGGCAGGAAACTAAGACAGCAGATTCAATAATCTCCTGAACGATGATAAGCTGGAATTACAAGTACATACGCGTAAATTATGTACCTATGTAATATGCATAGGTATCCCCAAAAAACACCTCGTGTATAAATATTCGTCAAGTGTTGGAATGATTAAAAAGAACTGATGGCAAAAACGGGTTTCCAAACCGGAACCTTTCACATAAGAAGCCCTCAAAATTTTCTTTTCTTTCCTGACCATTTTGATTACTATCCATGTTAACTGATGTATTTTTTAATGGCCAACGATTGACAAGGGCTTTTATTTGACTTGACAGGCCAAAAGCTATGTTCTGATGTAACCTTTGATATTTTTTGTATGGTTTTTTTGCTTTTTTCAACACTAAATGGTATTCTAGACGCGCGTTTTATCATTAATTTGTTGAAAACATGCGAAACTAGTATCCATTTTAACTCAACAAGCCTGGGTTTGTCCGAAAGTAGTCAGCAATGAATGTTCAGTTTTGAATGCTGGCACTACCTACTGTCGGATTTTTGTAAAAAAAAAAAAAAGCTCTCAATAACTATGTATTCAATGATCCCATTGCAAAATATTCCTACACGAAAGAAAAATATAAACGAATTAGGAATGAATTGTAAAACAGGATTAACCCTTTCACTGTACATCCATGAATTAGTTGGAGAAAAAAATATGAACCATGTTTTTTTGAGTTTGTTGGAGTCCATAGATGATGTTACCAAAAAAAAAATTCTTAAAAGTGGTTCGAACCCCAAGATATGAGATGTCCCTGAGAAAGGACAAATGCAGTGCAGAGAAAAAAAATGAAATTTATAAGTTCTCAGGAAAAACTTAAAATTACACATAAAACTTGGTTTATAAAACAAATAAACATCGAAATAATTTGAAGATAGAAAAAACATGGCTTTTTTGTTTTACTTAATTTTTTTTAACTAAAAAAAAATAGAAAATATGTGTGTGTTTGTGTGTGGGGGGGGTGGGTGTGTGGGGGGGGGGGTGTGTGTGTGGGGGGGTGTGTGTGTGTGGAGGGGTGTGTGTGTGGGGGGGTGTGTTTGTGTGTGTGTGTGGGGGTGTGTGTGTGTGTGGGGGTGTGTGTGTGTGTGGGGGTGTGTGCATGTGCGCCATATAGCTAGAGAGACCCACCTGGAATTTCACACAATAGGAAGGACATACACAATTACACATACACACGAACAAGTACAAGGACAAAATCAGGTCCGTGTAATTGTTTCAATGAATAACTTTAATATTTTAATAATTTTATGCTATTTTTCTTTAAAAAACATTGGACTGGTATGTTTCTGAGGAAATTGGAGATTTTTTTTTTTTTTTTTAATGTTACTCGCATCGTGGAAATCACTGTTTTTCGGTGGTGTCTCGTGGTCTCTCTAGCTAAGGGTGTTTTTCGTGTGCAGCTACAGAGACTTCGTGGTAGTGTCGTAGAGTAGAGGATATTACGAAATTTTTTATTTTTGTATGATTGTTTATTTTACTTCCGAGAAATTTCTAATAATAGAAATCGGAAGTATTGTTTTTATCTTCTTTTCTTTAAATTTATTTTTGAAGGGCTTTTTTCAAATATGTCGTCCAAGAACTTCACGCTAATCTTCTAGCTCACTCGTCGGTCTATTTACATGTATTAATTTAGGGGTCGCTCGGTTGATAATATTTCCGACTAGGTATTGGTTTTTTTTCTATCTTGCTCCGTTCGGCGGATATTCCACCCGGAAGCGTCGCCAGGTCGTTGCGGCCTTACACTAAGAATTAAGAAAAAAATTCTTGGAATCAAAAGAATTTGTCTCTGCGAGCTGACACTTTTCCACCCTGAAACGACACCCCGGGTGGGCGGAGACGCCCAGGGGCGGCAATCAAAGTTGGTCGAAAAATATGTTCATATATTATTATCGACATTTGATTTTTGTTCTACGTAAAATTTAAAGGGATTTTCCGACTATTGGTTTTTTTCTATCTTGCTCCGTTCGGCGGATATTCCGCCCGGAAGCGTCGCCAGGTCGTTGCGGCCTTACACTAAGAATTAAGAAAAAAATTCTTGGAATCAAAAGAATTTGTCTCTGCGAGCTGACACTTTTCCACCCTAAAACGACACCCCCGGGTGGGCGGAGACGCCCAGGGGCGGCAATCACAGATGGTCGAAAAATATGTTCATATATAAATATCGACATTTGATTTTTGTTCTTCAAAAAAATTAAAGGGATTTTCCGACTATTGGTTTTTTTCTATCTTGCTCCGTTCGGCGGATATTCCGCCCGGAAGCGTCGCCAGGTAGTTGCGGCCTTACGCTCGGAATTAAGAAAAAAATTCTTGGAATCAAAAGAATTTGTCTCTGCGAGCTGACACTTTTCCACCCTAAAACGACACCCCCGGGTGGGCGGAGACGCCCAGGGGCGGCAATCACAGATGGTCGAAAAATATGTTCATATATAAATATCGACATTTGATTTTTGTTCTTCAAAAAAATTAAAGGGATTTTCCGACTATTGGTTTTTTTCTATCTTGCTCCGTTCGGCGGATATTCCGCCCGGAAGCGTCGCCAGGTAGTTGCGGCCTTACGCTCGGAATTAAGAAAAAAATTCTTGGAATCAAAAGAATTTGTCTCTGCGAGCTGACACTTTTCCACCCTGAAACGACACCCCCGGGTGGGCGGAGACGCCCAGGGGCGGCAATCAAAGTTGGTCGAAAAATATGTTCATATATTATTATCGACATTTGATTTTTGTTCTACGTAAAATTTAAAGGGATTTTTCGACTATTGGTTTTTTTCTATCTTGCTCCGTTCGGCGGATATTCCGCCCGGAAGCGTCGCCAGGTAGTTGCGGCCTTACGCTCGGAATTAAGAAAAAAATTCTTGGAATCAAAAGAATTTGTCTCTGCGAGCTGACACTTTTCCACCCTAAAACGACACCCCCGGGTGGGCGGAGACGCCCAGGGGCGGCAATCACAGATGGTCGAAAAATATGTTCATATATAAATATCGACATTTGATTTTTTTTCTCTAAAAAAATTAAAGGGATTTTCCGACTATTGGTTTTTTTCTATCTTGCTCCGTTCGGCGGATATTCCGCCCGGAAGCGTCGCTAGGTAGTTGCGGCCTTACGCTCGGAATTAAGAAAAAAATTCTTGGAATCAAAAGAATTTGTCTCTGCGAGCTGACACTTTTCCACCCTGAAACGACACCCCCGGGTGGGCGGAGACGCCCAGGGGCGGCAATCAAAGTTGGTCGAAAAATATGTTCATATATTATTATCGACATTTGATTTTTGTTCTACGTAAAATTTAAAGGGATTTTCCGACTATTGGTTTTTTTCTATCTTGCTCCGTTCGGCGGATATTCCGCCCGGAAGCGTCGCCAGGTCGTTGCGTCCTTACACTAAAAGCGGTTTTTTTTATGTGAACGAAGCGAACCGAAGCTGACCTGGTCAAGTGGTCACTGAAATTCACTTTTTTTTATTTGACCGGACCGAAAAATCCTGACCAAAGTGGACCGGCTCGTTCGTTCGGTCATGGGTTTTGGTTCGGTAAGAAGAAGAAGAAGTGGATAAAAAATCATAATATTATTATTTTATTTTCACCAATTTTTTTTTTTTTTTTTTTTTTTTTTTTTTTCAAAACTCCCTGTTATGTGAAGAGTTTTATTGAGACACCTACCTACGCATTAAGTTTAGACATTTTCTTTTCTCTTGACTTTTTATTCTCTACTGATTCCTGTATCTTTATTTAGTGCTAGTTATAATTTTATTTTATTCATATTACTTTTGTCATATTACATGGTCACTTGATGGATAAAAGTTTATATAGAGTAAAAAACATAGGTAATCAGTTTTTTTATGAGATTGTCGAAAAATATGTTCATATATTAATATCAACATTTGATTTTTATTCTACGAAAAATTTAAAGGTATTTTCCGACTATTGTTTTTTTTCTATCTTGCTCCGTTTGGCGGATAATTTCCACCCTTAAACACGCCCAGGGCGGCAATCACAGTTGGTAAAAAAAATGTTCATAAATCGAAAAAAAAATTGTGAAATTTATTGAAGTGTGCCAACATTAGTGATGTTATATTTCTACACTATAAAAAAATTACATTATTAATCTATTTTTATTCAGAAAAGTTAAGATGGCATAAGAGTTGGGTTGAAGAGATTGCCATAGGCAATAACCCCACCCTTTAGTTAGGACATATGTTTTCAAATATTTTCTATTCTTTTTCATTTTTATTGTATATATTGTTTTTTTTTCTTCATTTTTTCACTGTTAAAATTATTATTTGTATGTACAATTGTACATAATGTCCTTTTGTATCTAATAGAGAGTTGTATAATAATAATAATAAATGGCACTTTCATTTTCAATTGAGCAAGATATTAAATCATCTGGGTCTCTTAACGTTTGGTACTTAATACTATCTCTTAGGATGTGTTTTACTGTTAATCTACATGAACAAACTTTGCAGAAAGGGGGAGGGTTCTTTTTTATTAGATAACAATGGGTGCGGTAGTGTGTCTAATGCGGAGACGTGTGAGAGAGACCTGCTCGATCCTTTTCATGTAGAAAGGGGGGTGCCAAGGATTGTTCTCAGGCTTTATTTCTCGCAATTTGTTTTCAGTTAAATTTTTCCATTCATCATGCCATTGTGCCATTCACAACATTCTTGTAATCATGGATCGGTATTCTATTAATCAGCGGGATGTTATAGGTACTATTCAATCCCTTCTTTTTCGAGTTGGTCTGTGTGAGGGGATCCATAAGAATTCTAGATGGAATTTATGTTGTATGTATGATTTCGTTTGTGGTGAAGCACAAGGCCTCTTCACAATTTTTGTGGGTAGCACAGCATTACTAAGAGCCTCCTGTACTTTTCGAATTCTATTACTTACATTAATTTCTTTTTACTCTGGTAATGCCGCTACTGGTCGTTACTCACACAAGTAACTACTCATTTTTCCTCACGATGTATAAGTAGACCCCGAAAATCCAAGTACAGAGCAGAAAAATTCCTGTCCCGCTGGGAATCGAACCCAGGTCACCATGCATGCAATGCCTAGCGCGCTAACTCACTCTGCCACGGTGACTGCTTGTAATTTATGTTTACGTATTATTGTGGAGGATAGATATTATTATATTATAATTTCTTGTGCTTTGGAGTTAGAGGAGGGAAAATTTTGTAACGACTGAATTGCACTCAATGAGTCAGAACAGATTAGAAATTTTTCGATTGTTATTTGTGAACATGAAGATACGTCATATTATAATAAAGTGTATTGCATACAGTTTAGCTGTAAGGTCGGCATTGCTAATTCAACATAGGGGATTTAGTTTCATACTAAAGTTGTAGTTTTCATTACAAAAAAAGCGGCTGACACATGATTTGCATTTTTTTATTCATCGGTAAACAATAAATAATAGTCAGATATTTTATCTATGACGGAGTAGTAAGCGTGTAATTTTTCTTGAGGGAAAGCAATATTTTTGTCTAGTTTTCGTAGGTCATAGTGAACAATAGGGATACACATTGTCCAGGGTGATGATACAGGGGAAAATCGACATTAAATTTGATTTTTTACTCTACAAAAAAATTCAAAGGGATTTTCCGACTATTAGCCTTTTCTATCTTGCTCCGTTCGGCGGTTCTTCCGCCTGAAGCGTCGCGAGCTAGTTGCGGCCCTATCCCCGGGTCGGAGGAGCCGCCGAGGGGCGGAAATCACAGTTGGTCGAATAATTTGTTCATTCGTCATATCCTTTCAAATATGTCTTCTTGAAGTCTTCTTGTCGTTTCACGCAAATCTTCTTGCTCACTCGTCGGTCTATATAAATATGTACATGTATTAATAATTAATTATTAAGAAGTTGTGTGGTTGTATGCCAGTCACAAGCGTTACGCCAGCCTCCGTGGCGTAACGGTTGTGACTACTGCCCGAGTCCAGAGATCCTGAGTTCGATCCCCGGTTGGAGCAGATTTTTCACACAGAAAATTCTGTTCCCTCCGTTCATGTGAGTTTAGCATTTCCGGCTGGGTGAGGTTAATGTGGGTAGCTGGTACGATTCCCAGCGAATGTAGGGATGGCCAAAAATATATTTAAAATTTGAAATTGACTCAATACTACAATTTTTTTAAAGGTATCCTATTCGTTTTTTTTGCTCCATCCGGCGGGCATTCCGCCCGATAGCGTCACAAGGTAGTTGCGGCCTTAAGGTAGGATCACACGATATGGCAGAGCGACATATAATATGCCAATCTCCCTTGCCATAGCGTGTGATCGGTCTTTGTTTACATGACCATAAAACTATTTTTGTCTATGGCGACAAGTGCCATAGACGTATGGCAGGATCTATGGCATTCGTGTGAGTGCTTCATCACACACATGGTCTACAATATGATATGGTGACGACTGGCAGGCTTGTCTATGGCAATGGGGAAGACATACAATGCCATAGAGTTTTTTTTGCCACATTATATGGCATTGTATAAGTGTCATATATTATATGTGCCATTCGTTTTTCTTTCTCGCCATAGAAAATATGGCATCTGTGCCATATAGTGTGATCCTACCTTTACGGTAGGAGATAAAAAAAATCCTGGAATCCAAAAGGAGTTGTCTTGGGCGGAGACCGCAAGGGGCGGCAATCACGGTTGGCCAAAAATTATTTTCGAACTTTAAAATTGACATTTGATTCGTATTTATGGTTTACAATCCTGGGACTGTTTCAATCCCGAAAAATCGGAATTGAAAATTAGCGATCTTGGGATAACGGGATTTGATAGCGCTCTAAAATACCTATGATAAAGGCAAACTGTTAGATCTTGTAGTTTGTTCATCCACGATTTATGTATTTCCCTTATGGACTGGCAGCTTGATCCATGAATAAATCAGTTCCATTTCTGAAAATTTGAACGTGTATTTTCTCTCATCCTACACATACTACAAAAAAACAACATTTTTTTTGTGTTTTTCAATAAATAAAAATGGTTTATGAATTACTTCTTTCAACATTCTATTAACAATGTACAAATTTAGTATAAAAATAATAACAATAAATGTGTAGATCAAGTTCTATTTATATACGCCAGCTTCCGTGGCGTAACGGTTGTGACTACTGCCCGTAGTACAGAGATTCTGAGTTCAATTCCCGGTCGGAGCAGACTTTTCACAAAGAAAATTCTGTTCCCCCAAACACGTGAGCCTGGCAATGCCGGCCCTACCCAGGCTGGCTAAGTTTAATGTGGGTAGCTGGTACGATTCCCAGCGAAAAATCAAATAGAATCGTTGGTGTTAGGAAGGTCATCTAGCCGTAAAACATTTGCCACAACCAACCTCAAAAATGAGGTTGAACAATGCCGACCCCAAGTAGGATTAGGAAAGACAAAGTGAAAGAAGAAGAAGTTCTATTTATACACGAAGCTCGGAGAAGCTCTGTCGGATCGTTTGACTTGACCTACTACACCATCAAGCGCTGTCATTCTCGCCAAAACATCATTGACGGTGTCACCTGAAATTGAGCTTCTGCTTGTGAAAGCGTAATCTTCTTTTTCTCTATTGTTGAGGTTCATGAGCCGCAGATTTCTCCACCAATTGACTCGTTGATGTTGATGGTCTGAGATCATTTTTCTTGTGTTTTGTGCAAAGATGTGTATGTAATCCTTTCGTAGATTTTCCTAGGTCCTAGGGTCTTGAGTAGGGAATCACATGTTTTACACTTGGCACTATTTCAATTACAAGAAACAAGGTAATAGCTCCAAATCGACTAAATATCGGAATCTTTTTTGTTACTTATATAATTATTTATGTTTCATTACATGGGTAATTTAAGAAACTAAAAGAATTGTCAAGGTAAAGTATATACAACATAGATTTATCAATCACTCGATTTTACAGGTTTTCAAAACACTACTTTTAGCTAAAAAAGCAAAAATTACTCTGCCAATTATGGACTCCATACTTCCTCGTGAATCCGATTACTAAATTTCTCTGAAGTAACAAGCAAAAATCTATTTCTATTCGAACAAATTCTGGAGTTAACATCACACGACTTTCCTTGTCCCCCAAAAAGAAGTCGAGTTCAGCCACTGGTGACTCAACGGTAACAGATAGCTAAAAATCAATGCCCAATTCGTAATCAACACTTCATAATCAATAAATTTGATATGTCACAACCTCAATCTAGGATAAATAATAATAAAAGTTAGTCAAAGCGGACGCGCGGAACAAATGGCTGAAAACATCTTCTTAGATATACTGAGGTTGATTCGTCCAGAAATGTGAAAAAAAAATAGGTCAAATTTTCGACGAATACAATAGTTTCCTTATTATAGGATAAGGAAAGTAATAAGAAGACAAAAAAATAAGAAGCAATTCAAAGGGTACTGCTCTATCACCGGTTTTTATATTTGTCTTAAAAAGCCATTGTTTTGGCATTGTTCAATGGGCTATGTATGAGTTCGGTGCGGAAAATAAAAAAATGTATGAGTTCGGTGCCGCCTAAAAAAGGTCATGTATGAATTCGGTGCCGCCTAAAAAAGGTCATGTATGAATTCGGTGCCCTGGTACTTGCCCTGATGATCAGGTAATTATAGTATTTTTTTTCTTATAGGCATGGCCTTCAATTAATAAACCGAGGCATGGCCGTCATTGTATTTTACCTAACCCTACTATAAACCCAAGGCATGGCCTTCATTGTATTTTATCTAACCCTACTATAAACCCAAGGCATGGCCTTCATTGTATTTTACCTAACCCTACTATAAACCCAAGGCATGGCCGTCATTGTATTTTACTTAACCCTACTATAAACCCAAGGCATGGCCTTCATTGTATTTTACCTAAACCTACTATAAACTCAAGGCATGGCCTTCATTGTATTTTATCTAACCTTACTATAAACCCAAGGCATGGCCTTCAAGGAGGAAATGGACAGTCTTGCTGAATGTAACTATCTACAAAATAATCTACTAACTTAATAGCAGCAGGATGAATGTTAACAAGCAACTAGTACATTATAAACAAAAAATCAATTTATAAGTCATTAAGACCGCACCGAACTCGTACATCACCTTTTTTAGGCGGCACCGAATTCATACAAGTTATGTATTATTATATGCTTACATCACCTATATTATTTTAACTGGATCAGCAGATTCTCTCTGATCCACCTCTACCTTCAGCAGCGATCTCAGATTTGTTCTCACCTCTGCATCGAGCAGACTCGCTGAAGTTTCTTTTAATATTTACGAAATAATATCGATCAGTATTCGAATATAATTATTAAATTTATTAAATCTTAAATAATAATCATTTCATTGAACTTTGTCATTTTTATTTCCATATCTAATCATCTTTATATTTGCGATCGCGAATAGATCTGCAAATATAAGATATCTTAAGTTATAAAGTTATTTTCATTTCAATAGGTATTTTTTCGAGTTAAGTGTTAAGAATTAATTTTAAGTGATTAAAAAATAAATAAACTTTTTAAAAACTTAACCGTAAACTTGACTTATTTATCTGGCGCAGTCTTCCCGGATAATTTTTAGGAAGTAAGCGAAAATTACCTCCTAAAAATCCGAACTTCCTCCCGAAAAAAAAAAAATAAAAAAAAAAAAAAAAAATTTTCTCAAGAATCAAAACTTTTCAAACACCCTATACTTGGATACATTCCCATAGCAGCTCACGGACAGAGACCCGTTGTAATCTGCACATCCCCCTTCATCGTAGTTCCGTGAAGTCATAGCAGCAGTCAATCAAATCAGCCACTCATCCTGCGAGTCAGCATTATCAACCAGCCACTACTACGAGCACATACCTGTCATGCATCGAGTCATCGGGTTACTGTAAGTGTGCACCTTATCTATAAGACTTCACAATCTACGTAGCAATTACCTATATACTTAACCTTATGTACTTTTCTCTTGCAAAGATATTATTAGCTACTATCTTCATTGGTATTATTACCATTCAAACAGACAATATTCATTTTAATTTTATTTAATTTTAAAATCAAAATTTAAAACGGAGTCAGACACTGATTCCTCTGACAGTGGTTCAGATTATTTTCAGGACCTGTGGTCAGGTCAAGAGTACTTAAAAAGCTCGGAACAAGAAACCAATCTCATAGATTTAATTACTAACCTTTCTTTAACAGAAACCAAAATGGCACCACCAGAATTAAAATCAGAACATCTAAAAATGATCCCGGAGTTTAATGGGGAAGTCCCGTTACTCCCAGATTTTATCTCAGTTGCGGAAAGTCTCGTAACTTATTTTTACGATAATACAAATCCAAATAATTTTCAAAATTATTTTCTCCTCAATTCTCTAAAAAACAAAATCAAGGGTGATGCGAAACTCAACCTGAGTTCGCACACTATCACAAAATGGGCCGACTTGAAGCAGGCCTTGCTAAACACCTATGGTGATAAACGAGATTGTTACACGTTAACAATAGAACTCTGCAATATGAGACAACAAGGAAACGAATCGGCATTTGCTTTCCACGCGAGAATTCAGTCTCATATTAACTTACATGCTAGCTACGTTGCTACGCATGAAATTTCTGGTAGCGAACACGTGAACACGTATATCGCGACATTAGGCCTGAGGACCTTCCTGAAAGGACTCAAGGAACCGCTTGGTTCTCTCATGAGGACCAAAGATCCAAAGAGCCTCAACGAAGCTCTGAACGTTTTGACAAACGACTTTCAAGTAGACGCTACTTCATATCAAACATTCTCTCAACACAAACAATCCGTACAACAATATTCACCTCACAACCGAAACAACATGAAACAGAATAATTATCAACAGAATAATTATCAACAAAAATCTTTCCAAACTCAAAAGTACACTCAACAAAATCGGTTCTTTACACCAAATCCGCAACAACAACAAAAATCGCAACAAAATTATCAACAACCTTACAGACCACCACAGTATAATCAACAATCCCAAAACGTATGGTCAAGACCATCCGGTCAAAACCTTCCAAAACCTACTCCTATGAGTATTTCGGTAAAAAACAATAAAAGTGCATTAAATAATATTGAAATATGTAATGACTCTAATCAATGTCCGGATCTTGAATACGAACAAACCCAAGAAGAAGAACAGTACAACCCCGAAGTTGATTACCACGAACTATCAGCTGAAGCACCACCTGACGATGAAAATTTTCGTCTAATGGCCTCGGAACAAAATGCGGAACTCTAATGAATTTAACCAATCATGAAAACCAGCTACCCTATTTCACAACCTCAAACCCCAACTTCAAAATTTTAGTGGACACAGGGAGCACCAAATCTTTTATAAAACCGTCTTTAGCAAAGAAGTACTATAATAAATTCATTCGCGAAGATCCTTTCGAAATCCGAACCGCTCACGGCAAAAGCACCGAGAAACATAGTATCATCATTCCAGCTTTTGATGTATTGAAAACAAATAAAAAACTAAAATTCCACCTGTTTGATTTCCACGATTTTTTCGATTGTTTAATCGGTATGGACACACTACAAAGTCTCGGAATCACAATAGACCTTGCAAATAATATTCTGAAGAATAGTTCAACAGAAATAAAATTACAACTCCGAGATGCAAACTCTGAACTTTACAGAATGGAAATCTACCCCGAATGCGAACAAGTTATTGAACTAAGAGTAAAGAACATACAAAATGGAGATGTCATCATACCAAAGATAAAAATAGGTGACTGCTTCATACAAGAAGGCGCAGCCACCGTGAGAAATGGCAAAGCACTATGTACTCTCACGAATCCAACAGAGGAAAAACTAACGATTGAAGCCAAACCTTTGCTATTGGACGACTTAAACAAAACCTACACCTTCAAACAAGCGGGAACTAACCTGAACAACTTAAACACTCTTAATGTACAACCCAAATTCAGCTTTGACCTAATAAGAACAGAGCACATGAACTATGAAGAAAAGAACCACCTCAAATTATTATTGGAATCATACGAAGACCTATTCCATATTGAAGGAAATAACCTCACGTTCACAAACAAAATCAAACATCACATAAGAACACGAGACGAAGAACCAGTATACACCAAGTCGTACAGATACCCGGAAATACACAGAGAAGAAGTTAGAAAACAAATTGATGCAATGCTAGACCAAGGAATTATCAGACATTCCTACTCCCCGTGGAACTCCCCGATTTGGATTGTTCCGAAGAAAAAAGATGCTTCAGGCAAACAAAAATGGAGAGTCGTCGTAGACTACCGGAAATTGAACGAGAAAACAATAGACGACCGCTATCCCCTCCCAAATATTTCAGACTTACTCGACAAGTTAGGCAGATGCCACTATTTTACCACCTTGGACCTTGCATCCGGGTTCCATCAAATAGAGATCAACGAAGAAAGTGTAGAAAAAACAGCATTTAGTACGGAGTTCGGTCATCATGAGTTCTTACGTATGCCCTTCGGGCTGAAGAACGCTCCGGCGACTTTTCAAAGAGTCATGGATCAAATACTCAGAGGCCTTGTAAATAAAACTTGTCTTGTTTATTTGGATGATATAATAATTTTCAGTACCAGCCTCCAAGAACATATCACAAATATCAAAGAAATATTCAACCGTCTCAGAGACGCTGGCCTCAAAATTCAACTGGATAAATCAGAGTTCATCAAAAGAGAAGTCGCATATCTTGGTCACATCGTAACCCCAGAAGTCGTAAAGCCTAACCCTGCAAAAATAAAAGCCATCAAAGCCTACCCAATTCCAAAAACAACAAAAGAAATAAAAGGTTTTTTAGGACTCTTGGGGTACTACAGAAAATTTATACCCGATTTTGCAAAACTAACCAAACCTCTAACCTTTTGCCTAAAGAAAAACTCAAAAATTGATGTAAATAACACCGAATACAAAAAATGCTTTGAAACCTGTAGAAATATTTTACTTGATGAACCAATTCTTCAATTCCCGGATTTCAGTAGACCATTTAACTTGACCACAGATGCCAGTAATGTAGCATTAGGGGCAGTACTCTCGCAAGGCCCCATTGGAAACGATAAACCAGTGGCTTATGCAAGCCGTACACTAAACAACCATGAACAAAACTACAGTACAATCGAGAAAGAGCTACTAGCGATTGTCTGGGCAACTAAGTATTTTAGGCCATACTTGTATGGAAGGAAGTTTAAAATAATCACAGACCACCGACCACTACAGTGGATCTTCTCATTGAAAGAGCCAAGTTCAAAACTTGTGAGATGGAGATTAAAACTTGAAGAATTTGATTATGAGATTATATATAAAAAAGGAAGTCTAAACACAAATGCAGACGCATTGTCCAGAGTTGAACTAAATACAAACGAAACGAGTGAAATTCAAAAAACTATCCAAAGAATAAAAAAGGAAATCGCCCAGCGGAACAACAATGTTCCAGAAAGAAACAACGCCCCGGACGACAATATTGATAATTTATCAATGATAGCACAACCAGACACAGAAGATTCTGAAGACATAATAAACATAGATCAATTCGTCAACCAAAAATATCAAGAACTTATCGAAGACCCAGATCTCAATCCATTTCTCGACCTTGACCCAGAACCCAGCCTTAGATCTTATTTTAGTAACTGCAATCCAGAATTCGAAGATATAGAAATCCCCAACGACACGTTGAATGCAGAACAACCAACAGTAAACGAACAACAAGAAGAGGACATCAACACGATACACTCCAGCGATGAAAACCCCATAATAGGTATTCCTATTTCCGAAAGTGCTTTGAATGTAAATAGGAATCAAATAATCATAAAATCTGTAAATATTCAACCTAAACCCGTGAAAAACTTGCTTCTTCATAAAGATAAACAAAGATTAATCGTAGAAATACCAGAGGATAATTCCGAGCATTATCTGACAGATTTCATAAAAAAATACGTTTCACCCAAAGTTAAATATTATTTAAATTTCCAACCAGTTGATTCAAGCCTCTACGAGGTACTGTCTAGAATCTTACAGACGAAATTCAAACACTCCGAAATAAAATTCGTCAAATGCAACAAAATATTAAAAGACATTACAAATGAAACCCAAAAAGAGCAGATCATACAGAGATGTCACGAAGGTATTACCAATCACAGAGGGATCAAAGAAATTTACGAAGAATTAAAAGAACTGTATTATTGGCCTAATATGATGCAACAAATACAGCAATTCATTAACAATTGTGAACCTTGTCAAATAACGAAATACGATAGAAAGCCACTGAAACTATTAATGAATAAAACTCCCACAGCATCTAAACCTTTTGAGATAGTACATTTGGATACAATTACCCTAGGCGGGAACAAATTCTTTACGTTAGTCGACTCCTTTTCTAAATTTGCACAAGCATATCCTATCTCCTCAACTCAAGCTGTCGAAATAAGTGACAAACTTGTAGACTATTTCTCACATCACGGTCTACCTACACTACTAATAACAGACAATGGCGCTGAATTCAAAAACACAATAATTAAGGAACTTCTTGCGTTCCACCGAATCGAGGTCCACTTCAATTCCTCTCAACATCCCGAGTCAAACGGTATTGTAGAACGTTTCCACTCAACTTTAATAGAACACATACGCTTATTTAACAACAGGAAGGAATTTGAAAACGAATCAATTTATACAAAGGTTAGATACGCTATTCTAGCTTATAATAATACTATTCATTCTGTGACAAAGTTAAGACCAATACAAATAATAACAGGACATTTGGAAACAAAAGATCCCATAGAAGCAGATATAGATCGTCAGTTAACAACAAATTACATCAATAACCACAAAGAAAAGACTAAACTCCTATATCAAATACTAAATGATACTATTGAAGAGAAAAAGAAAAAGGTGATTACAAAAACCAACACAAATAGGGAACCTTTACCCGAAATTCCTACCAAAATCCTTGTGAAAAACAAACAAAAACAATCAAAGCTAAAGAACAAGTACAAACCGGAGATAATTGAATCTATCAATAAAGAATTAAAAACAGCCAATATAACAAAAACTCACCATAACACCTCCGAACGAATACACCTATCTAACATCAAACGACCTAATGTTTCAGAATCATCCAAGGCATCTTTGCCGGGTCCATCACACATGCAGCAGAAGTTATAAAAAACATTACACGGAATCCTGGACTCCTTCTGATCAACCTCGGCGCAGCTAAACTGCAACAGACAAGCCATACATTTGTTCATTACTATGACATTGAACCAATAGAAACCGAATTCAATGCTCTCAACAATCAATATTCAAAACTAAAAACCATAGTTTCTAGAGAAATAACCTATACAACTGAATTAGGCAACTATGATAAAGTTATAAGCTATTTACAAACAAAAATAAGTAACAAATTAAATAGCATTTCTTATCGTCCACCAAACAGAATAAAACGAGGAATTTTTAATGAACTAGGCACAATTGCTAAAGCAATTACTGGTAATTTAGATGACAATGACGGGCAGAAAATTGACAAAATTCTAGAACTTCTACACTCAAATCAAAACAATTTATTTTTTGATTTTAACATATTAACGGGGTTAACCCATGTTTTAGAGAAACAAATTTAGAGAAACAAATAGAATTACAATATACCATGAGCAATAACATAATCCAAAAATTCGATAATACAATTAAAAACATTGAACATAACGAAGAACTAATCAAAAATAGAATTAACGAACTTTCAGATATAATAGAAGAAGAGTTTGAAACATCCGAAACATTGCTAACAAAAGACTTATTTAATCAACTTATAATATTATATAACACGTTACTAAACATCCTACAAGACATTGAAAACTCTTTAACCTTTTGCTATCTTAAAACCTATCATCCCAGTATACTCAACACTTACGATCTTTATAAAGAATTAGAGAAAATATCCGAACATTACGGACAGAAACTTCCTTTAGAACTTAAAATTGAAAACTTACCAGCATTCCAAAGACTACTTTCGATCAATTGTAAAATAGAAAAAAGTAAAATTATTTATTTAATATCTTTACCCATTAACTTTGACATAGATTTTGAATTATACTATCTCCTTCCAATACCATCTAAAGCACAGAAAGGTTATGTCACCATACTTCCTAGTAATAAATATTTTCTTAAGTCAAATCAAATTGTGAAGTCTTTAGATAGCGGCGCATGCATACAAAATACCGTATTTCAATGCCCGAGTGCAATACTGAACAACTATGCAAGCGAATGTGAAAGAAAAATTCTCCTAAACGAGGACACTAGCCAATGCCAGTATATAAATTTAGAAATACCACATAATCATGTAGAAGTCATTCCAGAAATAGATGAACTACTTATTGTTTTTCCACAGGAGGACCTGGTTAAAATCCAGTGTCCAAATGACATTGAGAATAAAATTCTTGAGGGAATATTCCTAATAGAAGAAAATGATTGTAAAATCCTTTTCAAAGATGAGACTATTGAATTTGAACATAAGTCAAATGGCAAACCAATTTTTATAGATCAACTAAATATTTCTGATCATAACATTACTTACTCTAAATCTAAGATTGTCCTCAGAAACCTAAGGCTCCATGAGATAAATTCCAACCAACTGCAGCCAATAGAAGAGGAGCCCAGTATTGTAAATAGTATTTTATCCTTAGTTTTTAAGTTTTTGTCATTATTCAGTTCTATTACCATAACGGGATATCTTTCATTTTTACTCACAAAAAAAATAAAAATGATAAGGAAACAAAAAATGCAATCAGAAGCCTCAAAAGCTTATCCTGATATTGAAGTTTTTCAGGCAAATGTCTCAAATTAAAATTCTCCCCATTTTCCTTCTTAAGGAGGGAGGAGTTATGTATTATTATATGCTTACATCACCTATATTATTTTAACTGGATCAGCAGATTCTCTCTGATCCACCTCTACCTTCAGCAGCGATCTCAGATTTGTTCTCACCTCTGCATCGAGCAGACTCGCTGAAGTTTCTTTTAATATTTACGAAATAATATCGATCAGTATTCAAATATAATTATTAAATTTATTAAATCTTAAATAATAATCATTTCATTGAACTTTGTCATTTTTATTTCCATATCTAATCATCTTTATATTTGCGATCGCGAATAGATCTGCAAATATAAGATATCTTAAGTTATATAGTTATTTTCATTTCAATAGGTATTTTTCGAGTTAAGTGTTAAGAATTAATTTTAAGTGATTAAAAAATAAATAAACTTTTTAAAAACTTAACCGTAAACTTGACTTATTTATCTTACATGCCAAAAAGGTGCGGGTAATCTTCGCACCGAACTCACCTATTGCCAAATAAAATGACTCTCGGATTGATTTTAGACAAGTAGCCTGGCCCGCGTAACATTCCTACTCGTACCTACAACTGTAGACGAGTAGTCTGATCCAGGGATGATACCAGCAGTAGACAGCTAGACACTGAGGCATCTAGAGACTACTCGCACTAGATTACCCCAGCTTGTCTGTACAAATTCAACTCTGAGATATTCCCTATTATTATTAATCTTTACGAAGCGACGGAGTTCATCAGATGAGCCAAAATCTCATTAGAAAAGGTCATTTTACGTGCGAAGGGATCAAAAAAAATCCATCACTTGGGCCATTTGAAAAAATATGATTCAGGTATTTTTTCATTCAGTGTGGATCACAAGTTAGTACCTTGTTTAAACTTGTAAAAAAACAATCCACAACGACCTCAAGATCCCATTTGTTATTGAAGAGATAAAAGACAGACCGCTCAACTATCAGAAATCAGACCTTTAACTCAAGAACATGATTTGAGATTTTTCTGGGATCTAGAGACGCTAGGCATTAAAGATAATCCAGCAGTTACTGATGACGATATTGCCTTACAAAAATTTAAATCTTGTGATATTTTTCATGATGCTTCGCTAAATCTGCGCGCATGGTCGACTAACTGTAAGGGCGAAATTAATAGACAACATCAATCACTGAAGTCTGAACGTCAAAACGTCAATTTTCCCCATATTACACAATACGCAATCCGTGACTTAGCGCCACAGAGGTATTACAAAAACGTCTATTAATTCCACCCTAAGAGTCCTAAGTTCGATTCTCTTCCTGACGAAATAAAAAAGGAGGCTTTTTATTCCTTAGAAGAATTTTTGAGTTGTAGTTTGAGTGATATGGTCCAGCTTACAATTTACTTAGTTTGTTACTTCTTAAGTTCTATTATGTCTTTTCCTTCCCCTGCCCCATTTCTGTATATGTATTTGACTTGTGTAAACAAATTGTAAATTTGATGTACCTACACCAATAAATAAATCTTATCTTAAAATAAAAAGTGTTCAACCCGTCCAAAATGTGTTGGGTATTCACTGGCATATAGATACTGACTCTATTAGCTTGAAGCATATTAACTTAAAAGTTAATCCTGAGGCCAAAGTTACTAAACGAGAGTTCATTTTATGATCTTGGACACAAAACAAAGATTGGGACACAGTACTTACTGATAAAGACACTAGAATTTTCTTAGAGATAGTTGACGACTTACAGAAGATTTCAACTTATGAACTACCCAGATTATTACGTGTAATACTAGCCGTTTGCCCGTGCTTTGCAACGGGACTAAATTTCAAATTTACTAAGGCATGGCCGTACTGCTGTACAGCAATGCCTTTTTGAACTTTTTATAATTTTTCTGGAAAAAACGATAATGGTTTTGGGGGGGTCAATTCTGAGACATTTTTCGCTATCTCTTACCGTTTTGGCTAAACAACTCCGGACAAACAAACATAGGTAGGTAGGTAGGTAGGTAGGTAGGTAGTCCTTTTTTCTGTTTTATATATAGAGATTACACTACACCTGACTCTAAAATTGAATTCCATGTCTTTTCTGACGCTTGCTTATATTGCTCTTACGGGGCAACTGTTTACGTTCGTTGTATAAATGCCTCTGTGGCATAACTTGTGATATGATATTTTCAATAATAATAGTGTCCCCTAAAAATATAACTTTCCCGCGACTCGAACTGATGGGTGCGCTCATTGCACATCGCAGTTTATTATATGTTATTAAATCGTTAAATCGCCCAATTCACGGTTTTTACTTATGGTCAGACTAGGGGGCTGTCGCCTGCTTTGCGGGCCGAGGCATGGCCGTAGTGTATTGAGGCATGACCGTAGTGTATAGAGGCATGGCCGTAGTGTATTGAGGCATGACAGTAGTTTATTGAGGCATGACCGTAGTGTATTGAAGCATGACCGTACTGTATTGAGACATGAACGTAGTGTATTGAGGCATGGCCGTAGTGTATTGAGGCATGAACGTAGTGTATTGAGGCATGGCCGTAATGTATTGAGGCATGAACGTAGTGTATTGAGGCATGAACGTAGTGTATTGAGGCATGGCCGTAGTGTATTGAGGCATGAACGTAGTGTATTGAGGCATGGCCGTAGTGTATTGAGGCATGACCGTAGTGTATTGAGGCATGGCCGTAGTGTATTGAGGCATGAACGTAGTGTATTGAGGCATGAACGTAGTGTATTGAGGCATGAACGTAGTGTATTGAGGCATGACCGATGACCGTAGTGTATTGAGGCATGGCCGTAGTGTATTGAGGCATGAACGTAGTGTATTGAGGCATGGCCGTAATGTATTGAGGCATGACCGTAGTGTATTGAACCATGGCCTTAGTGTATTGAGGCATGAACGTATTTTATATAAGAATCATCTTTTTATATGGAAATCTTTAAAATGTCTAACTTATAAAAGGTATAGAACCTTGAGTGTATAGTAGAGTTAGGTAAAATACATAGAAGGCCATGCCTCAGGAATATAGTAGGTTTAGGGATAATACATAGAAGGCAATGCCTCGGGTTCATAGTAGGGTTAGGTAAAATACATAGAAAGCCTATTAGGTATTTCTATTATATAATTTATGCTAGGCCTAAACTATGTAGGTATAAACTCAGGTAAAAATGCAATCGACGGGAGAGAATTCGGTGTTGATAAAATCCTGAGCGGGAGTGAACTCGTGGTACCTACCTGAACAAAATTTTGGTCGGGAGAGAACTCGATGACGTCCCTTATCAAGACCTCACGAGGTATGAGTGTACCCTGGACATACATGGACAGAGAAAAAAAAACTGCCCTGATGGGGATCGAACACAAGTCAGGCTGACTAGTACGCTACCCACTTAGCCAAGGGCACTACTTTGTCACAACATTTAGTGAGTAGCATCGACATTACGAGAGCTAATTCATCATATTTTACCTCCATTCAACCATGATTGTTAAAAAACAATTTCGTAATGCCGCACCACAGGTCATTGCCCAATTCTACAACTACTACAATTTTCCTCGCGAGGGTAATAGGGTCGTCATCAAGATCAAATATAAAGAGCGGAAAAACAGAACAACGTTAAGCCCAAATTGAAAAAATAGAGCTAAAAGATTTCGTCCCCGCCAGGATTCGAACCCGCGCTGACTGGGTTTCATGTCGAGTATGCTACCAATAGACAAAGTTGTCTTCTAAAAACGAGGACAGAAAATGATCTAACTAAATTAATACTTGGAAACTTAAACATTAAAGTTTTGCAAAGAGAGAGCGAGGTCATCTCGAAAAATACATACTGGTCAAGATCTGACCACTGTGCTAAGGATTCGAAGGTACCTACTCGCCAAAGATAATGAAAAGGCCACCAGGTGCCACCCAGTGGACCGGATGAAGGAATAAAACCAATAAATTAGGTATCTGCTCATCAAGATCTTTCATTTGATACCACTTAAGAATAGTTTTATCCTTCAATTCCCGATTTGGGCTCCCAAAACCCGAGGCCGCCCAAATGGGCCGCCCGATTATAATTTAGATTTTTTTTTGGTCTGGGCTCATCTTCATTATATCTTGATCACTATAGACAACTCACTTAATCTTCAATGCCAAGTTAAGGACACTAAGTCGGGTCTCAAAGGATCCGTATGAAAAAAAAAAGAACAAATTTTTTTTTTTATGAATCTTTCATGTCTTTCACGATTGATGGGGATCTCGAAAATAGGGTTCCCGTTGGCCTAGGAAGTCAAACAAAAAGTCAAATCAACTTATTTTTCAACGTAGAGTCCATAAAAATCACAATTTTTGAAATTCATGTTGCACTTTTCGCTGGCTGAAAGAACATGAAATGCATGGGAACTATGTTTTCCGTAACCTTACACTCTGCGGGTCTGTCTCTTTCTTTGTATAGGCGTTCTTCACACCTCGGCCGAGGTGTTTGATATCTTCAATATTCACGAATGGATCGAAGGCCATATACTTCTCTGCCTTTAGGAAGTTTTCCTAAAGGCATTCACAACCATTTTCATACCAGTCTATAAAAGTCTACCAAAACCTACCAAGTGGACTATTCTTACGATCTAAATTATCAATAAAACGTCCCAACTATATTATTACGAATAAACAATTTCTGTGTATGTATTTCACGACACTTCTTACCTTCCGTCACTTCCATATATTGTTTCATAGCACCCAAACCTATTTCAGACAATATTTATGTCTTTTATTTGTATGGGGCGCACTTAAACCTCAGCCAATGTGTTTGATAGAACAATTATTAGGTAGGTTTCAAATAAATATAACCAAATTGTGGTTATTTCTTGTGGTTATTTCAAAATGATGGGTTTAAAGGAACCATAAAAAAAGTCAGCCGTAAAATTTATTTAATTTAATACCTAAATGATAGAAATTTTACCTAGTTTCGTTCAAAAATGTTTCGACACAAGCTTGCGTCAGAGTATTGCAGGTATATCTCATATAGTATGGATCAAGTTCAAATCCCTAGGACTAGATCGATGTTATAACATTTATTTTTTGCATGCGTTATTGAGTAAGACGTATGCTAAATATTAGTGTCATACAGTAGGACTAGGAAATATACACGGCCATAAGGTTAGAAAAACACATACTTCGCAATGTCTCAGGTATGGAGCAGGACTATTAAAAACAGAATTAAGGCCACGTGTGTAAAGTACGAAGGGGAAATACATAGAAGGCCGTACCTCGGGTATCAAGTAGGGTAAGACGGTGGGTGCGGGTGTTTGAAACACCAAGGCATCAAACGTTAACATTTTAGGTGTCTCGGTATTTTTTATGAAAATAGGAATATAAACAAAAGTATAAAATTTCAAAATTGCCTCGTGTATACAATGTGAACCAATCACGAGGAACTAATGTGTCCATAATTGGTCGGGAATAGTCACCAGAACGTCAAGAGATGGTTGATATCGAAACCACCAATTTCCTTATTGTGAGAATGGACATTCTGCTGGCTATTCCCGACTCTATTATGCTGGGTATCCCTATCGTGATAATAATAATAATACTATTTTGTGGAAGCTAATCACGGGTTAGCTAAAAAGCTAACCAGGCGAGGTTAATGCTCACAGCATTTTCTACCACCTAACCTCAGAACCTTATTATTATGTGGTCACAAACTAAAATGAGGAAAAATTCATACACTGGGTGGGATTCGATCCAACGGATCCCTAAGCAACCTGGATTACTAGACCAGCGCGTTAACCACTTGACTACTAGCGGACGATTCACAATTTTTCACTTGTGGATAAGTCAAAAGTTCGTAATGGACATTATTAACTACTGTCTATTATAATGCAGTAAGTAAGGTCAGTGTAAACACCGCGTTTTTAAATTATGCAACTGGTTTTAATCCGAATTTCGGTTATTCTCAAGAAGAAATTCACAGTTCTTATCTAACATAGAAACTAGAAACCAGTTTGAGTTTTAACTTCAAGGGTATCTGTGTTCTCATTACCTATTGCTAACAAAGGTCTACAAGATTATGATGTGTTGAAAATTCCGGTTTTGGTTCAATGGACTAGAGTCCTTTCTGTTTTGTTCTAGTTATATTCCATTTATTTTCGGTTCTCCAAGTGGGTCACATACTCTGTAGACCTACATTAGGTGAAATTATTATTTTTCTCTTTCTAGAAATTCGAAGTTGTGGAAATAGTATTTTTTTGTAGATGTGCAACATTTCTCATGCATGATTATGATGCTAAGACTTCTCGCACTTTAATAATGGGACTGGGTTCAGTAGATAGTGTACACTAAACTCATCTGGGATAATCAGAAATATCAGTACGAATAATAATTTTCACATTTAGTAGTGGTTTTACCCAGGCCATAATTAATGTGTTTCAGTATGTTAATATTGACTATAGCGAATTCCCGACTCTGCTAGGGCTGGGTGAGTACAATCGGGAGTGACAACTTTCATTCTGCCTAAGTAGGGTATCACAACGGAACACCCTATATCCTAGACCCAAGTGCGCGAACACAACGAAGCCCTAGGGTAGCCCCGGTACCCGGTACGACATAGAATAATAATCCTACCATGTTATTAAAATACTCGTATGTAAGCGGCCTCAGCGATGTATTGAAATTCGTCCATATCAAGTTGTAGGTACCAGACTATTTATTGCTAGTTGAAAGCTAGCAAACTTTTCAACCCCAAACCAAAGGGTTGTAGGTTTGATTCCTACTGTGGCAGCATATTGTATTTAATTTGATTATGCTTTTGGATAATTATTCTTTATTATCTTATGTATTCAACAGACCATACTTAAGCCTAAAGCCGTATGCAACCCAGTTCAAAGGTGGAAAAGTGTCAGCCCGCCGAGACGAACACTTTTGATTCCAGGATTATTTTTTTTGTATCTCCTAACGAAAGACCCCATCTACCTGGCGCCGCTTTCGGGCGGTATACACGCCGAACGGAGCAAGATAGAAATAAACCAATAGTTGGCAAATTACTTTAAATTATTTGTAGAATACGAATCAAATGTTAAATTTAAAATTCGAACATAATTTTCGGCAACGGCACCCCCGCCCTCCCGGTGGTGCCGTTCAAAGGTAAAAAAAAGTGTAAGCCCGCCGAGACAAACACTTTTGATTCCCGGTAAAGTTTTGTAACTCCTACCGTAAGGTCGAAACTGCCTGGCGCCGCTTTCGGGCGGAACACCCGCTCAACAAAGCTATATGAAACACCAATAATTGTGTAGAGGGTTGTAAGTTCTGAGTTGGAATAAAATGACTATGTCCAGCCACGTTTAAAAAGTTTGGATATAGATTTTACATTTCGATTTTTTGATTTTAATTTCGTTTTGATTTTTTTTTTTTTTTTTTTCTTTTCTTTGTGACTTGTTTTTAATTTTTTAATTTTAGACCATAAAGTTTGCATAAAGCAGCACCTATCTATATATGATTTTATCTGCCAGTCCACATTGATATTTTTTATTTATTTTCCCATCTTGTCTATGATAGGTGCCAAAATTTTCAAAAATGGACCTTAAATATGTTGATTGTTTGACATGGTATATTGACATCAGGGTTTATGTTTTTGTTGGGGCCTTTATCCTTCTTTTTTTTATGTTTGTGGTGAGGTGACCCTTCTTTTGAGGTATGTGTGTACTTAAAATAACATTGTTTACTTAGATATTAGGTATATTGACATCAGGGTTTATGTTTTTGTTGGGGCCTTTATCCTTCTTTTTTTATGTTTGTGGTGAGGTGACCCTTCTTTTGAGGTATGTGTGTACTTAAAATAACATTGTTTACTTATATATTAGGTATATTGACATCAGGGTTTATGTTTTTGTTGGGGCCTTTATCCTTCTTTTTTTTTATTTTTGTGGTGAGGTGACCCTTCTTTTGAGGTATGTGTGTACTTGAAATAACATTGTTTACTTGGATATTAGGTATATTGACATCAGGGTTTATGTTTTTGTTGGGGCCTTTATCCTTCTTTTTTATGTTTGTGGTGAGGTGACCCTTCTTTTGAGGTATGTGTGTACTTAAATTAACATTGTTTACTTATATATTAGGTATATTGACATCAGGGTTTATGTTTTTGTTGGGGCCTTTATCCTTCTTTTTTTATGTTTGTGGTGAGGTGACCCTTCTTTTGAGGTATGTGTGTACTTAAAATAACATTGTTTACTTAGATATTAGGTATATTGACATCAGGGTTTATGTTTTTGTTGGGGCCTTTATCCTTCTTTTGAGTATAATAACCTTTTATGTTTGTAATGAGGTGACCCTTCTTTTGGACTTAGATATATTTGACATTAGGTTTTATGTTTTTGCATTTGACCTTCTTTTGTATATAGGAAAACGTAACCATATAGTTTTTATTATGAGGATGTGCCCCATCTTTTCATGATCGGTGTTGGAGGAATGAGTTGGTTTGTATCCTCCCTCCCCACTCCCAGTTGTTTTGGATATTTTTGTGTGATAAGGGGTTTACTCTTTTTAACCATTGACAGTGGTGTTTGGTTACTTTGTTGTCTCAAGATGTGGTTGTTATTTTCAAGGTTTTCATTGTTCATGAGGTTGACCTTGTTATTTTTAAATTTCCTTTTTTTTTCCTAGATTATTTGATTATGTTTATCTTAATTTCTAAGTGTAAATGGATTTTTATTTGGTAGGGTTAATAGTTTACTACCTATGTTTCGGTTTTTATATCTTTTTCCTAACTTGTGTGGGTTGTATAGGCCTAGGTTTTTGAGGAGTATATTTTCACTGTTTTTTGTGTTTTCTACAAATTTTACTATTAACCTGTTTTGAAATTCTTTCAGTGTTTCTATCTGTCCATCTTTGTGTATTTTATCTTCCTTTTCAGTTCTTTCTCTCTCTAAGATTGTTTTGAGGGCTCCGTTTTGTACCCGTTGTAGGATTTTGTGATGTGTTTTAGCTGCATTTATCCAGGCTGGTGAGGCGTAAGTTATGACTGGTCTTATAAGTGATTTGTATAATAAAAGTTTAAGATTTCTTTTTAGTTTTGATTTTGGGTTTATAAGTCTGTATATTTTACCTAGTCCTATTCTTGCTTTATTTCTCATATATTTTGTGTTTTCTGCCCATGTCAATTTATTGTCTAATATGGTACCCAGGTACTTCACCTTTTTCTTCCACTCAATTGGTGTTTTATTGAATGTTGGTTTACTTATATTGTGTTGTTTCAAGTTACCCATTGCAAATATTATTCCTTCAGTTTTGTTATCATTAATTTTTATTTTCCATTTCCTATAATAGTCATTCATTTTGTTTAGATCCTGTTGAATAAGTCTTATTTCTTTCTTTTTTAGATTTCCAGTTCTATAGAGTGCCGTGTCATCAGCAAATAAGACTTTTTTAAGGTATTTGGTCTCAGGAAGGTCTGATATGTATATATTGAATAGTACAGGTCCTAGCACGCTTCCTTGGATTACACCTGCTTTTGCTATTTTTTTGTCTGATAGGTTGTTATTGTATGTGACTTGGAATGTTCTGTCAGTCATATAATGGTGTATCAGTTTGATTAGGTGTGTGGGTATTTTTAATTGTTTTAGTTTATAGCTTAATCCTTCTTTCCATATCTTATCAAATGCTTTTTCTATATCCAGTAGTATCATTAGCGTTTTTTTCTTGTTTGTGAATCCTTGTGTTACATCCTGTACTATTCTACATAATTGGTGTGTTGTAGAATGGCCTTTTTTAAACCCACATTGTTCGTCTTGGGTTAGTTTTATATCTAGGTTGTTTAATCTTTTTAGGATAATTTTTTCAAATATTTTGCTCAGTATCGGGAGAAGGCTGATGGGTCTGTAACTTGAGGCTTGGCTTGGGTCTTTGTTAGGTTTTAGGTTGGGTTTGGGTAGTCATTACAGTGTAAAAAGATGTAAAAGTGAGAAGTTCTATACATTTTTAAACAAACATGAAAAATAGTACAGCATTTAATAGAGCACGGCGCACGCTACAGTTGGAGGAGTCTTTTAAATTTTTCGTAGAATACGAATCGAAAATCAATTTTAAATTTCGAACACATTTTTCGGCCAACTTTGATCGCCGCCCCTGAGCGGGCCCGCCTAGCGGTGCCTTTCAGAGGTAGAAAGAAATCAGCCTAGCGAGCGCTACATGATTGATTCTCGAGTCGAAATAAGTATCTCGCAAGATCAAAGGTACACCCTAGTAGCACCGGTTCTCGTTCTGTAACCGAAGTTAAGCAACATCCAGCGAGATAAGGAGTTGGATTGGTGACCATTCAAATTCGAATTCTCGTGATGCTGGCTATTCCCGGCCTCACTCAGGCTGGTTGAGGTTATTTTGAGTATCTGGTTTGTGAGTTTCCTGCAAATGGAGGGTAAAAATCCCATCCTGATATAACCATACAGTTGATGTAAACTCTAGTCTAGTTATAGAAAATAAACACGGCTTATTAGAGACATTTCTCATTTATCGTTATCGGGTCCCCATAATCAATCCCCATAACGATAAGTTTATCGGTTTCGTGACTCATAGGAAGAAGATTTTTTACATTTCGCATCATCACGATACCCGATAACGAAAACTCTAGCGCCTCTACCGGATATTCTAAGAAAGCTTTTCATGAAAACAAAACAAATATTTTTGAAATTTAAATTTTCAATTCATTCTCTTTTCGACTTTTGTAGGTAACTATGTTCTGCTTTAAATCTATACCTATATATAAATGCCAAAGTTAACACTCAATCACTCATTCATCTCGATTTCTCAGCACTGGTATGTCCTAGAAGGCTGAAATATTTTAGGTCACTTTTAGGTCTTAGATGCGCACTAAGAAAGGATATTATTATATTCTAACGGGGGCGTCAGCCTCCTTCAGCTGACGTTTTTACAGTTTAGGATTTATGATCCTTGAATTCTCTGTCTCTGATCCTGCGGATATCTTCTCTGCCATTCTGGATTTTTCTTCGTCAGGAATCGTGGCGTCAAAGAAGGCCTGGCCAATCGTCTCTGCATTTAAATTGCAGAGGTGGTTTGAAAATTTGGTCAAACTTATGTCTGCTATTTCTTCATCAATAGTCTCGTACTCTAAGGCCGAGGCTACGATAGGAGCGTCAAGCGGTGAGCGGTAAGCGGCGAGCGGCAAAATGAGAATTTTATGTTTACATTTAAAACAATGGAAATGCTTATAGGTGGCTACGATAAAAAAAATCGCTTGACGCTACTAAGATGAAACCTACTAAGCATTTCCATTGTTTTAAATGTAAATATAAAATTCTCATTTTGCCGCTCGCCGCTTACCGCTCACCGCTTGACGCTCCTATCGTAGCCTCGGCCTAAAAGGTGCAATTCCGATCCTAGCGACCGCAACGCCCGACAGGCGACTGAATCTAACTACTGCTATCTGTGTATTTTAATGAAGTACTTACCAAAGCACGCGACCGGGTCGCGCGACTGGTAGGAGCGACTTTAAGCAGCAAAATGGTCTCGGTCGCTAGGATCGGAATTACACCTTAAGAGACTCTGCAACATTTTGAAGTCTTGCATAGGTGCCAGCTGGGCCTTAGGGGCGTTAAACCACCCTTTGCAATATACCCTAGGAATTGTCAGGATTATGTCCAAGCGCTTCCCATATTTTTGCAACCAGAAGGTCCAGGAAGTTCCTCGCTATCTTGAGAAGTGCAAATGTCTATTTACATGTCTACCTCTTAGGAGTCTCAGCCCCCAGAGTTTTAAAAGAAGAAAAAAAACTTCTTTTCTAAAAATAATTATGGTTCAAAACATTAAATAACAGTTGGAATAGAATGGCATGTATTAGCCATGGGTTGCATTATATAAAAATGATACCTACTCTCGTTTTTGAGGGAAAAAGTGCTATTTTGCTCGCTCGGACTAAAAGTTTCTAAAGACTAAAAGTTTTTGACTATAATTATATTTAGAGAAGAAGTTTAAAAGTGTCCAAAATATAAAACATTCAAAACAATGTAAGCTTTCATTTGAGATAAACTTAAAGACAAAGTACTGGAGTTACGGCTCCGGAGTCTCGCTCACCAGCCAAAAATCGCGATTTTTCCAAACTTTGAGCGCCCAGCGGCTATTTATTTTAATATCTGGATAGACTGCACACTTTGTGGGGTTGGCAGATAAAACTTCCTGACTTTTTAAAACCGCCCTAACTGAGCATCTTCCAAATGATCCATTATGGCAAAGTCCAATTCATCATCATTTATTTCACCTATCTCATTCAGAAAAAAAATGCTTCTTCAATTGACATAATTACACAGAATATAAAATACTGTTAACACAGATAAAACAAAAAATGCAGATGAAAGAGAAAAAATAATACTTGCTAAAAAAAATCTTAAATTTATCAGAATTAAAATGTAAAAATTAATTCTACTGTATGTAAAAAAGTGGGAACGGAGGTTTAGTTTATATATATAATTATGTATTTTTTGAAATCACGCGGTATTTTGAGTCAAAAATTTCTTTATCGTTTACGAAGAGAGAACCCCATAATCCACTCGAATTATGGGGATCCCGATAACCATAACCAAACTCCGATAATTTTTGTCATGCGCAGAGACGCAAATTCGAGACTTTATCGTTATGGGGATAGGTTATCGGGTCCCGATAACTTTGCGAAATCTTACTAATGATTCATTCTAAACATGAATACCTACTCATATACAGTATGTTTCAGAAAAGGTGGCCACCCCCTCGTAACTTTTGAACGCGACGGAATTTTTCAATTCTGTAAAGTCCTAGGTATAGGAAGTGCCCTATGGCCCATCCTGTGGTCATATTTATTTTTGGCCCCGGTTGGCCCTTCCGGCTTTTAGGCCATATTTTTTCATTTTTCTCGCGAATTTTAAATGGAATGCTATATTTTTTATTACTGTTAATTAAAGTCCAAGTTAGGCTGAGTATAATGAGCTTTTAAAAATTTTCAAAAACCTTATCAGGGGCGGAGCTAGTAGGGTGCAAGTTTCAAAATTGTTACACCCGGTATTTCAGCGTTAATTAGATTTTTTAGTACTTTTTTTATGTTCATAGGTTCAAAATATTGTTTTACACCATATGAAATCAAAAAAATATTCTTGTTTACTTCTAATCAGGGTCATAGTAAGGTTTTTGTAAAAGTACTTTTTTTCTCACGTCAATTTTTCCATTAATTAATGGTGTTCTCGAAATTGGCATTTTTAGAGGTGAAAGTCTGCAGTGACATATGTTTTTTATGCTTGAAATCAAAAGAAAACTTAACGGAGAAGCGATTAAGATCATAAAAAAAGCCATTTAACCTGCTAGTTTTTTCACGACAGTGTCCAGTAAAGTGGGTGAATTTCGTATTGGATTTTTTGTTGTTGAGGAAACACAATTGGCATAGAAAATAAATAATACCTAATAAGGGAATAATACTTCAATTAACATAACTAAATGCAAAATTAAATGAAGATTATTTCTTCTAAATCAGTGCCGGATATTTTTTTTTCTCTCTCTCTCTTCTCCTCTTTAAAATAATTGAATTGGTTTAATTTTCACCCTCAAGAGTTTGGTACTTGACCTGGTATTTTTTTCTCTTAAATTTCGAGATAATTAGATTTTTATTTAGAGACCTGGTATTCATTACTAGCAACACCAGTATGATTTTTTTTTTTTAATTTGGGTTTAATATCGCGTTTCAACTGCATGGTCATATCATAACGGGGGTGTTACCCTCCATTCGCAAGAAACTCACCAACCTCCTAGACACATTTATCTCACCTAGCCTGGGTTAGGCCGGAATGCCAGCATCACGAAGTCTTCTCCTCACTGGACATTGCTTAACTTCGGTGATCCTACAAGAATCGTTGCATTCAAAGCACCATCGGACTGACTCCAGAATTATTGACAATGTGTTTTCTACAGATTTTACCAACTTACCAACTAAAATTGTCTCAGGAGGGGACCCCTAGGCCGACTTTAGAAGCAACATAATCCGATAATTATTTTTGATACAACTTTTTGATACAAGTGAAAAAAAGAGAGAGAGAGAAAAAAAAAAAATTATCCGGCACTGATTTAGAAGAAATAATCTTAATTTAATTTCGCATTTAGTTATGTTAATTGAAGTATTATTCCCTTATTAGGTATTATTTATTCTCTATGTCAATTGTGTTTCCTCAACAACAACAAAAAATCCAATACGAAATTCACCCACTTTACCGGACACTGACGTGAAAAAACTAGCAGGTTAAATGGCTTTTTTTATGATCTTAATCGCTTCTCCGTTAAGTTTTCTTTCGATTTCAAGCATAAAAAACATATGTCACTGCAGACTTTCACCTCTAAAAATGCCAATTTCGAGAACACCATTAATTAATGGAAAAATTGACGTGAGAAAAAAAGTACTTTTACAAAAACCTTACTATGACCCTGATTAGAAGTAAACAAGAATATTTTTTTGATTTCATATGGTGTAAAACAATATTTTGAACCTATGAACATAAAAAAAGTACTAAAAAATCTAACTAACGCTGAAATACCGGGTGTAACAGTTTTGAAACTTGCACCCTACTAGCTCCGCCCCTGATAAGTTTTTTGAAAATTTTAAAAGCTCATTATACTCAGCCTAACTTGGACTTTAATTAACAGTAATAAAAAATATAGCATTCCATTTAAAATTCGCGAGAAAAATGAAAAAATATGGCCTAAAAGCCGGAAGGGCCGACCGGGGCCAAAAATAAATATGACCACAGGATGGGCCATAGGGCACTTCCTATACCTAGGACTTTACAGAATTGAAAAATTCCGTCGCGTTCAAAAGTTACGAGGGGGTGGCCACCTTTTCTGAAACATACTGTATAACATGGCATCTCTACGAGTATGCAACATGCAATGACCTTTTCACTCTTTGTACTAAAAAGACACTGATTCCATACTGTCCGCTGTTAGTACATTTTTTAAAGTACATTTTTAAAAAATGCTTAATTTCGTTGGAAAATAATTGGAAAAAAAAATTGAAAAATATATTTTTTTAAATGAAAACAGTCAACGTCTTCATTTATGTAAAAAGAAATACCAAACTATTAAAAAAAATCGGGTCTCTGTAGCTGCGTGAAATTCCGGTCCCTGTAATTATATGGTGTGCATGTATAGGGGTGGGTGTGGGTGTGTGTGGATGTGTGTGGATGAGGTATGGAAAGAAAGGATTCATGGAACAAATGCCGACCCAAATACAATAAATATGTACTCACTTTACTGTTTCCTTGAATTTACTACCCTAAGTACAGCTATTTAGTAGAAAAAATAAATAAACTCATCTGTACCAGAAAAATCCTCCCAGTGTATTAGTCCCTGCTGAGGGACACCCAACTTTACAGTCAATTTATGGACTTGTAATTTTTTTCCCCTAAAAAAGCAATGTAATTACGTGAAATATAACTCTTTTACTTACCCAAATGAACTTCTAAAGCCAGCCTTTGCACTATTTTCGACCTCAAATTAAACTTTCAAAACAGTCAATTTTTCTAAATTTTCAAATCTTCAAAACTGAAAAATCTTTTGTTTACAAACAGAAGTTCAAACTATAGACTAAACAGTTTTTACTGAAAAAATCGAGAGATAAGAGAACAAAGAAACAATTCCAAAAAGTACAGAAACAAAATCATAGAATGCATCACTTGTATTTGCAAAATCAATTGATGTCCCTGAGCAAGGACAAATTCAGTGAAAGGGTTAAAGTTAAAATAAACCAGACTGTCACTCAAGTTGGGATACAATAGTGCGCTGTGATTGGTTGAAACTCCGACTTGAGGGGGTCTCTTAACTTTGATCCTGTTTCATAAATTGGCCCTTAGTCATTTAGGATTTCAAAAATTTTAGTAAAAAATAACTGTACTAGCTCTATAACAAAGTAACAAATAAAATAATAATAATAATGAAACCATTCATAGAGATTAGCATAGTGAGGAACTGTTAATAGTATTTTATTTCCTAAAAAGTACGATCGATGCTTTAAAAGGAACTAGAGAAAAAGATGGATATATTTTAAATTTTAATATACCTATATACCTAATATAATTATGTATAATTTCAAACACACACACATCACACCCACACACACTCACACACACACACACACACACATCCTCACGCAGCAATACTTAGCCGAACCATTTTCGCGTTGCGACTTAGCCGAACTTAAGAAAAGTTTGTCCGATTTGAATAAGGTTTATATCAATTGCTAGCAATTTTAATTTAAGAGATACACACTTCTCGTTTTTTTTTACAATTCTCAACCATTTCGAAAATAATTGAAAAATTCTAACGTTCTGCTAATTCCCGAGCGCGAAGCGACCAGTGCCGGTCTCTAAAATTTCCTCATTCAGCAATACTTAGCCGAACCATTTTCGCGTTTGATACTTAGCAGAACACGCAAATGAAAAAATAGTACTTAACCGAACATTAACGATTTTTTAGCCAGCGTTGAAGGCACCGGTTCTTGTAGGATCACCGAAGTTGAGCAACGTACATCTTCGTGATGCTGGTATTCCGGCCCAACAAAGGCTGGGTGAGGTTTATGTGGATAGCCGGTTTTTTTAGTTTCCTGTGAAAAGAGGGTAACACCCCCGTCGTCATATGACCATGCAGTTAAAAGTGGGGTTTAACGTCGCTTTTAAAAAAATAAATAATTGAAAAGTATATTATTGTCTTAACATAGCTTTGCTCGGGCAGGAAAATGAAATGATTAAATCAAGGCATTATCTACTTAATGGAACGAAACTTTACGTGTGATAAGTTTGGTCAGATGAGTCAGGTCCTACTATTACTTCCTAAATTTTCTAATATAATTATAATAGGAATGAAACATATAAGTTCTCAGGAAATTATTATACACAACTCTTGGTAAAACAAAATAATAATCATCGAAATAATTTGAAGATAAAAAACACTGCCAATTATGGACACAATACTTCCTCGTAATTATTTCACATTATATACACGTAGGAAATTTTAATCAAAATCCATTGAGTAGTTTCCGAGATTTGCGCGTTACAAGGAATATTTTTAATAGACCGACGGACACAAAACCAAAATTGCTCAGAGCAAAAAAATGTTTTTTTTTTTTTTTTTTACAGAAACGAACACAATACTAATATTTCTAATATTAGTTTCTAATATTAGAAATTTCTCGGAAGTAATACACTGTCAATAAATTATTAACACAATACTTCCTCGTGATTGGTTTACATTGTATACACGTGGCAATTTTGAGATTTTATACTTAAGCTCAGTGGTTAGGCACTCGCTTCTTATGCGGAAGGTCCCGGGTCCGAACCCCCGCGCCGACAAAAATTTGTATTCAAAATTTGGTTGCAGTTGTTTGTAGGGAATACCTTTCGGTGCGCTCGTGTTGACTCAGCACCTAAATGGTAAGTATTGTGTCACTTCTCGCCCATCAGAGTGGAGGCATACTACGGGATGGGCAGGGTACAACACAGACCACAAGCTTCTACAGTAGCCCCTGTTTATAGCTACGAAATAAAAAAGGCTGTTAAACACTCATCTTTAAAAAATAAAATAAAACTCCATTGTATCTCTTGTACAGTGCACTGGTAGTCAAGTGGTTAAAGCGCTAGTCTGGTGATCTAGGTAGTGTAGGGATCCGTTGGTTCGAATCCCACCCAGTGCATGAATTTTTCCTCATTTATTTGAGTTTGTAACCACAAAATAATAAGACTCTGAGGGTTAAGGTGGTAGAAAATGCTTTGAGTATTAACCTCGCCTGGTGGTTATTATATCTATTACTAGCGGGCTGTCGCCCGCTTTGCGGGCCGAAGCATGGCCCGCTAGAAGCAAAAAATCCTTTTTCGCCAATGGCAGGTGTTGTAGTGGGAATTTCGAAAAATTCCGTCTTATTGCACATCTAGACTATAAGACAAAGCTACCTACCAAATTTCAGCTTCCTAGGACTTACCAGTTCGGAGAAACAGTGATGAATCAGTGAGTGAGTGAGTCAGTCAGTGAGTGAAACTCTCTTATATAAGTATAGATATCTTACCTTCCAATATAGAGTGTTATTATATCTAAAACCGCTTAACCGATTTTCTTCAAATTTTATATGTTATATATTATGGTAGAATACCGTTTTTCCTACAAACCCAACTCTACAAAAAATTGTGTATCGGCAAGTCATAGACGTTATTTTTGCACTTTTTTGTAAAAAAAATTGGATTTCCTAAATATCAAAGCTTATGATTTAGCTATAAATGCACAATGAGAACGCTAACTCCCAGCATATACAATATACATACATAATTTCGTGACAATTGGGTGTATTATTCAAGATATAAGCGTTTTAGTAAAAATATAGTGGTCAGACACATGGTCTATATCACCAACAAGTGATAGTGCGAAGTTAATGAATTTAAAATGGGACCACCTACAATACGTCTCCTATACCTATATGTGTAAAAAATTTCGTCAAAATCTCGAAAGGAATAAGAAGTTGTAAAGTCGGCAAACTGTACAATATAAATAATTACCATTCTCCCTTTGTTTTTATTTCTAACGGTCTGAATTTAGTGAAACACAACCTTTTTTTATTTATATGAGTTGCATTTGTACTTTGCCTTTGGAGCGTGGTAGGTATCCCCTTTTATAAGAAGGCCATTAAATACAAGAGATCTGCACTTTTAAACCTAAACAAAATTTGATCATTTATTATGTGTTAACAACTATGACCTCCCCACAGACCCTCCATAGAAGAAGGGAAAATACTGCTATATACCTATACATGAATATTAGTCATTTGGTTCTGAGTTCGAGATTGTTGAATGCTATAATAATTCATAAAGCAATAGGCAATGTTGGTATGATCAGATCCGTTTAATAGAAAGAGAATAAATGCACTGCCAATTATGGACACAATACTTCCTCGTGAATGGCATTCAAATTTTTCTACTTTTATTATCGCTAGAATCAGAGATTTTTTTACTGAATCACTTGTATTTACAAATGTCCCAAGGATTGGGTGGAAGAGATTGCCACAGGTAATATATGACCCCGCCCCTTAAGTAGGACGTTAACTTCATTTTTTTTTTTTTTTTGTTCTTGTATCTTTGCTCAATCTTTTTGTTTTTCTTTATAATTTCATTGTATTTTACTGTATATATTTTTGTTCTATCTAATTAAACTTACTATAATATTTATAATGTTCTCAACCGATTCTCTTCAAATTTATTTATATGGCAAGCGGCCACAACGGAGTCCCGATAGTAGTATACGCACAAATGGGTCAAGAATGGCCTGGGTTATCAAAAAGTATGCATGCGATTTCAAAAAAATCAACGATATTAGGCAGATCTTGCGAAACGTTATCCCAAATTGGCATAAAAACATCAACAGATTATTTTATTCCGTCCATTTCTTATCAAAAATGTCTATTTTGGGCTACCTCGAACTTTCAAAGGTCTGAAATCCTGGCAAAAATGCAAGCATCAAAAATCTGTGTTAGTCTATGCTTAATAGTTACTTGAGAGCTATTGAAATCAACTTTTGTTTTTCAAAAACCTCTTCATATATCCAAGTTATGCAATTATTTTGAAGGAGCCTTTGTGGCTTTCCTGTTGGCGGTACGGAAATTTTTTGGGAACCAAAAACGTATATTTTTGACTACTTCTTTCTAAAATTTAGTTTAAAATACCTAAAATTGCATACTTGATGAGCATTGAAGGCAAAATGTCAAATATGATAAAATACCCCTTCAACTTTCGCTGAGTATGCAAACAAGTGGTTCCAAATGGTTGGTAAGGCTTCATTCACCATTGCCTATCTTCAGTTCAAATTTGAAAGAAATCCTTAAAAAAAGAGGTTATAATGTCGACATATTTTGCTTAGGATTTGACTCGATCTGAGATTTTGGATGTTTTCAGAAATCGAATGAACTTATCTTTCGAACCGTACGTCCGATTTGAATGAACTAAAGTGCTATCGATAGATCTAGTGGATTGTACGATAGGCTGTTCTCGTTCATTTTCTGTCATTTTACATAAAGGGTTACTTTTTAACGGAAAACACTTTTGACGCACAACTGGGTTAAGAATGGCCTGGGTTATCAAAAAGTATGCATGCGATTTAAAAAAAATCAACGATATTAGGCAGATCTTGCGAAACTTTATTCAAAATTGGCATTAAAACATCAACATGTTATTTCATTCTGTCCATTTCTTATCAAAAATGTCTATTTTGGCCTACCTCGAAATTTCAAAGGTCTGAAAACCTGGCAAAAATGCAAGCATCAAATCTGTGTTAGTCCATGCTTAATCGTTAGTTGAGAGCTATTGAAATCAACGTTTGTTTTTCAAAAACGCCTTCATATTATCATGTTATGCAATCATTTTGAAGGAGCCTTTGTGGCTTTCCTGTTGGCGGTACGGAAATTTTTTGGGAACCAAAAACGTATATTTTTGACTACTTCTATCTAAAATTTAGTTTAAAATTCCTAAAATTGAATACTTGATGAGCATTGAAGGCAAAATGTCAAATATGATAAAATACCCCTTCAACTTTCGCTGAGTATGCAAACAAGTGGTTCCAAATGCTTGGTAAGGCTTCATTCACCATTGCCTATCTTCAGTTCAAATTTGAAAGTAATCTTTAAAGAGAGGTTATATGTTGACATGTTTTGCTTAAGATTTGACTCGATCTGAGATTTTGGATGTTTTCAGAAATCGAATGAACTTATCTTTCGAACCGTACGTCCGATTTGAATGAACTAAAGTGCTATCGATAGATCTAGTGGATTTTAAGATAAGCTGTTCTCGGTCATTTTCTGTCATTTTACATAAAGGGATACTTTTTAACGGAAAACACTTTTGACGCACAACTGGGTTAAGAATGGCCTGGGTTATCAAAAAGTATGCATGCGATTTAAAAAAAAATCAACGATATTAGGCAGATCTTGCGAAAATTTATCCAAAATTGGCATAAAAACATCAAAATGTTATTTCATTCTGTCCATTTCTTATCAACTACTTCTTTCTAAAATTTAGTTTAAAATACCTAAAATTGCATACTTGATGATAATTGAAGGCAAAATGCAAATATGATAAAATTCCCCTTCAACTTTCGCTGAGTATGCAAACAAATGGTTCCAAATGCTTGGTAAGGCTTTATTCACCACTGCATATCTTCAGTTCACATTTGAAAGAAATCCTTAAAAAAAGAGGCAGTGGTGAATAAACCCTTACCAAGCATTTGGAACCACTTGTTTGCATACTCAGCGAAAGTTGAAGGGGTATTTTATCATATTTGACATTTTGCCTTCAATGCTCATCAAGTATGCAATTTTAGGTATTTTAAACTAAATTTTAGAAAGAAGTAGTCAAAAATATACATTTTTGGTTCCCAAAAAATTTCCGTACCGCCAACAGGAAAGCCACAAAGGCTCCTTCAAAATGATTGCATAACATGATAATATGAAGGCGTTTTTGAAAAACAAACGTTGATTTCAATAGCTCTCAACTAACGATTAAGCATGGACTAACACAGATTTTTGATGCTTGCATTTTTGCCAGGTTTTGAGACCTTTGAATGTTCGAGGTAGGCCCAAATAGATATTTTTGATAAGAAATGGACAGAATGAAATAACATGTTGATGTTTTAATGCCAATTTTGGATAAAGTTTCGCAAGATCTGCCTAATATCGTTGATTTTTTTTAAATCGCATGCATACTTTTTGATAAACCAGGCCATTCTTAACCCAGTTGTGCGTCAAAAGTGTTTTCCGTTAAAAAGTAACCCTTTATGTAAAATGACAGAAAATGAACGAGAACAGCTTATCTTAAAATCCACTAGATCTATCGATAGCACTTTAGTTTATTCAAATCGGACGTACGGTTCGAAAGATAAGTTCATTCGATTTCTGAAAACATCCAAAATCTCAGATCGAGTCAAATCCTAAGCAAAACATGTCGACATATAACCTCTTTTTTAAGGATTTCTTTCAAATTTGAACTGAAGATAGGCAGTGGTGAATAAAGCCTTACCAAGCATTTGGAACCACTTGTTTGCATACTCAGCGAAAGTTGAAGGGGTATTTTATTATATTTGACATTTTGCCTTCAATGCTCATCAAGTATGCAATTTTAGGTATTTTAAACTTAAATTTTTCCTACGTACATTTTTAAATTTCATTTTTCTCAGTGTAAAAATAGTATTTAGCTGTACAATACACCCGTCAAAAGTAAAAATAGTATTTAGTAGTACAATACACCCGTCAAAAGTAAAAATAGTATTTAGCTGTACAATACACCCGTCAAAAGTAAAATTAGTATTTAGTAGTACAATACACCCGTCAAAAGTAAAATTAGTATTTAGTAGTACAATACACCCGTCAAAAGTAAAAATAGTATTTAGCTGTACAATACACCCGTCAAAAGTAAAATTAGTATTTAGTAGTACAATACACCCGTCAAAAGTAAAAATCGTATTTAGTAGTACAATGCACCCGTCAAAAGTAAAAATAGTATTTAGTAGTACAATACACCCGTCAAAAGTAAAAATAGTATTTAGTAGTACAATACACCCGTCAAAAGCAAAAATAGTATTTAACTGTACAATACACCCGTCAAAAATAAAAATAGTATTCAGTAGTATAATACACCCGTTAAAAGTAAAAATAGTAACTATGTACGAGTACTTGGTACCGCTCTTGGGCATAATATTATAATATGGTAGTCACTTTTAACTTGGAGCAAAAGAATCATACACGTGAAAAAAGATGTATCATTCGTCTGGCAGGTTTCAAATTATTCAAACTAAATAAATGTGGATATGTGGAATCGCTCCTGTATTCTACATATCCAGTCTACATATCCAGGTATTCCGCTTGGGCTGTGTTTCATCTAAACAAATTTCTCTTCCATTCATTCCACTTTTCAGGTAAAAGAGGTAGCTAAATTATATTAAGAACAATCAATGCAAAAATTCAAGCTCGCGATTAGCTCGGTGGCTAAGCACTCGTACAAAAGGTCCGCGGGTTCAATCGCTGGAGCCGACAAAAAATTATATTCTAAATTTGGTTATAGTTGATCGTAAGGGATACCATCCGGTGCTCTCGTGATGACCCAGCACCTAAATGGGTAGTAATTAGTCACTTCTCGCCCATTAATACAAACCACAAAGGTCTATAGTAGCTCCTGTTTCATGGCTAAGAAATAAAAAAAGTCCTTGAAACAATCACCTTTTTTTTTTAAAAAAAAAAAAGAAACAAAATCAAAATTTATGATCACGGATCGTTCCACTTGTAGATTTAGTGAGCACTCTCTGAGTGTATAATTATGTTCAACTTGTAGAGGTTATTGTAAAGCCTTATTATTCCTCAAATCCTCATACTTATACGAGAATTCTATTTGAATTACTTTCCAGCTGCAGAGGTAAAGAAAGTAGATTTACTGGAAATTTTCCAATACACATAATAAATGTAAATTATAAATTATATTACAGGATTAAACAGATACAAAATTACACTTAAAGAGTATCTTGGTCTTCTAGAGGTCGGGACGAGCAGTTGAAACAAAAAAAAAATTAACGAAGTTTCAACAAAAAAAAAAACCGTAGCTTCGATACTGATTTTTGGTTCGTCTAATTATTGCTGCGTAAGAATATACGTAAAAGAAAAATCAATATTTAGACGAACATCAATTTTATTGGGTTTTTTTGTAAAATGAGAAAGACTATCCAATATTTATTTTTCAAATTATTAATACAATTTCTTCAACTCATTCTCTATGCGCCAATACCACTCAGAAAACTTAAAAAGTTATATTTTCAATGAAAATGGAAAAAGGAATTAGCCGAACCTCTCATGGTTCGGCTAAGTATTGGATATTTGTGTAAAGTTCGGTTAAGTATTAATTTTTCTTTTACGCGTTCGGCTAATTATTAATCCGTAAACACACACACACACACACACACACACGCATCCTCACGCAGCAATACTTAGCCGAACCATTTTTGCGTTGCGACTTAGCCGAACTTAAGAAAAGTTTGTCCGATTTGAATAAGGTTTATATCAATTGCTAGCAATTTCAATTTAAGAGATACACACTTCTCGGTTTTTTTTACAATTCTCAACCATTTCGAAAATAATTGAAAAATTCTAACGTTCTGCTAATTCCCGAGCGCGAAGCGACCAGTGCCGGTCTCTAAATTTTCCACACTCAGCAATACTTAGACGAACCATTTTCGCGTTTGATACTTAGCAGAACACGCAAATGAAAAAATAGTACTTAACCGAACATTAACGATTTTTGAGCCAGCGTTGAAGGCACCGGTTCTTGTTGGATCACCGAAGTTGAGCAACGTACAGCGAGGTGTAGACTTCGTGATGCTGGCATTCCGGCCCAACAAAGGCTGGGTGAGGTTTATGTGGATAGCCGGTTTTTTAGTTTCCTGCGAATGGAGGGTAACACCCCCGTCGTCATATGACCATGCAGTTAAAAGTGAGGTTTAACGTCGCTTTTAAAAAAATAAATAATTGAAAAGTATATTTTTGTCTTAACATAGCTTTGCTCGGGCAGGGAAATGAAATGATTAAATCAAGGCATTATCTACTTAATGGAACGAAACTTTACGTGTGGTAAGTTTGGTCAAATGAGTCAGGTCCTACTATTACTTCCGATAAATTTCTAATATAAAATATAAGTTCTCAGGAAATTATTATACACAACTCTTGGTAAAACAAAATAATAATCATCGAAATAATTTGAAATACTGCTATATACCTATATATTAGTCATTTGGTTGTGAGTTCGAGATTGTTGAATGCTATAATAATTCAGAAAGTAATAGGCAATGTTGGTATGATAAGATCCGTTTAACAGAAAGAGAATAAAATGCACTGCCAATTATGGACACAATACTTCCTCGTGAATGGCATTCAATTTTTTCTACTTTTATTATCGCTAGAATCAGAGATTTTTTTACTGAATCACTTGTATTTACAAATGTTCTAAGGGTTGGGTGGAAGAGATTGCCACAGGCAATATATAACCCCTCCCTTTAGGTAGGACATAAACTTCATTCTCTTTTTTGTTTGTTCTTGTATCTTTGCTCAATATTTTTGTTTTTCTTTATAATTTCATTGTATTTTACTGTATATATTTTTGTTCTATCTAATAAAACTTACTATAATATAATGTTCTCAACCGATTCTCTTCAAATTTATTTACATGGCAAGCGGCCACAACGGAGTCCCGAAAATAGTATACATATAGCAGTATTTTCGCTAATTCTGTGGAGGGTCTGTGGTAAGGTCATAGTTGTTAATACATAATAAAGGATCAAATTTGGTTTCGGATTAAAAGTGCAGATCTCTTGTATTTTATGGCTTCATTACCAAAGGGGCACACGACCTACCTACCACGCTCCAAAGGCAAAGTACAGATGCAACTCATATAAATAAAAAAGGGTGCGTGTTTTATTCAGACCGTTAGAAATAAAAACAAAGGGAGAATGGAGGAAATTATCCTGTACAGTTTGCCGACTTCAGATAGTCAGGATGGGGGTTTTACCCTCCATTCGTTAGGAATTGTACCGGCTACCCACTAGGGCCGGAATTGTCAGCCTCACGTGCTCGGAGGGAATAGAATTTTCTGTGCGAAAAGTCTGCTTCGACCGGGAATTGAACTTAGGACTACGGGCAGTAGTCACAACCGTTACGCTATGGAGGCTGACAAATTTTGGGGATTCCATTACTTTCCTTTCTATATATAGGATAAGGAAAGTAAAAAAGGTATGTTTTATTAAATTCAGACGGTTAGAAGTAAAATAAAAGGGAGAGAATGGAGGAAATTATCCTGTTCCTCGAATTTACAACTTCTTATTTTATTATAGTTAGCTAATAAGTTCCCTCTATGATTAGTTTTAAATCTAGTCTTTAGTTCACTGACGATGCCACAACTGGCGAAACGGCCATCTGAAAATGAATAATTAAGTAAAACAAAAAAGCCAAATATTTTTTATCTTCAAATTATTTCGACATAATATGGACGCACGAATATCTCAGTGATTAAGAACTCGCTTGCCATGCGGAAGGTCCCGGGTTCGAACCCTCGCGGAAACAATATTAGAACTAGTATTCAAAATTTGGTTATACTTGTTTGAAGGGGATATTTTCCGGTGCGTTCTTTTTGACCCAACACCTAAAATCTCAGAAACTACCGAACGAATGTCAAAGAAATTTTGCATACATACATACATGTAGGGGACGTATTGTAGATGGTCCAATTTTAAATTTATTAACTTTGTATGAGCTTCTTGGTAATAGAAACCGTGCGCCTGACCTCTAACCATATCTCGTGAACAGTTATATCTTGTACCACGAAACGAAGACATACCGGATGAAATGCTTCTTGATTATTAGTGGAAATGTGTGTATGTATGTCCTACCATTAACGTGCGTCAACATTTTTCTGGACCACCCTATAAAATTAGATTAAGTTGAAGAATCAACCTTCAGTTTTGAGGTTGTAAAATATCGGTTCGTTCCATTAGTACCATATTATATTCGGTGTTTGCAATTTCGTAGCCTACCGCAAAACCGAAATGTGAAGTTCACTATCCTTGATTTTATTTGGGGTGTGGATGATGAGATTGACCCCTGTCGTACCCCTGTTTATTCATACTTTCAATATTCATCTTGATCAAAAGACTCCACCGATTTGGGTATTGGAAAATAATCCCAACTCTCCTCCCTCCCTCTTTCACTCTCTCTTTCTCTCTCTCTATCTCTCTCTCTCTCTCTCTCTTTCTCTCTCTCTCTCTGTCTCTCTCTCTCTGTCTGTCTCTCTCTGTCTCTCTCTGTCTCTCTCTCTGTCTCTCTCTGTCTCTCTCTGTCTCTCTCTCTGTCTCTCTCTCTCCCATTTCCGTGCAATTGTATTTTGTTAAATACAAAGTTATGCAGGCGGTTGGTAATATACATGAAGTTTTTTGTGTGGTCCTTTTCCCTATCCCCTTTTGAATCTGCTGGTTTTTTTATGATAGCAAACATTTTTACGATTCATACAATTCAGTAGAATTCACAAGTAGGACCTTTCCAAAATAATAAATTAATGAAAAACTAACTGATAGTCTTCAAAATTCTGTGACCTTACTGAAACAGTCTGGTACTTAAAAGTCGGTAGTTCAAAGTTTAGAAATACGTTCATAATAGTTTACTGGGGGATTAGGTCTTTGGAAGAGAGAAATCTTTCTTAGAACTTAAAATTTAATATTCTAATATAAATACAAATATGCGCGGATATAGCCCTCTTGTACTGGGGGGGCACAATCGCACAATATACCTAACTAGCGGGTTGCACCCGCCGCTTTGCAAGCCCTCCACACACACAAACACACAAAACGTCGATATTTTTCTTGTCACCCATCCATTTCTTGTCCGTACTCGACGTAGCTCAAGAATTGTTCATCAGAATTTCGCGATCAATAAGTCAAATGAAAGCCCCAACCCTTGCAAAAACAAATACTTTTGACGCACAACTGGGTTAAAAATGGCCTGGGTTATCAAAAAGTATGCATGCTATTTCAAAAAAATCAACGATATTAGGCAGATCTTGCGAAACATTATCCCAAATTGGCATAAAAACATGAACATATTTTTTCAATCTGGCCATTTCTTATCAAAAATGTCTATTTTGGCCTACCTCGAACTTTCAAAGGTCTGAAAACCTAGCAAAAATGCAAGCATCAAAAATCTGTGTTAGTCCATGCTTAATCGTTAGTTGAGAGCTATTGAAATCAACTTTTATTTTTCAAAAACCCCTTCATATATCCAAATTATGCAATCATTTTGAAGTAGCCTTTGTGGCTTTCCTGTTGGCGGTACGGAAATTTTTTGGGAACCAAAAACGTATATTTTTGACTACTTCTTTCTAAAATTTAGTTTAAAATACCTAAAATTGCATACTTGATGATAATTGAAGGCAAAATGCAAATATGATAAAAATACCCCTTCAACGTTCGCTGAGTATGCAAACAAATGGTTCCAAATGCTTGGCAAGGCTTTATTCACCACTGGCTATCTTCAGTTCAAATTTGAAAAAAATCCTTAAAGAAGAGGTTATATGTCGACATGTTTTGCTTAGGATTTAACTAGATCTGAGATTTTGGATGTTTTCAGAAATCGAATGAACTTATCTATCGAACCGTACGTCCGATTTGAATGAACTAAAGTGCTATCGATAGATCTAGTGAATTTTAAGATAAGCTGTTCTCGTTTATTTTCTGTCATTTTACATAAAGGGTTACTTTTTAACGGAAAACACTTTTGACGCACAACTGGGTTAAGAATGGCCTGTTTTATCAAAAAGTATGCATGCGATTTAAAAAAATCAACGATATTAGGCAGATCTTGCGAAACTTTATCCCAAATTGGCATAAAAACATCAACATATTATTTCATTCTGTCCATTTCTTATTCAAAAATATCTATTATGGCCTACCTCGAACTTTCAAAGGTCTGAAAACCTGGCAAAAATGCAAGCATCAAAAATCTGTGTTAGTCCATGCTTAATCGTTAGTTGAGAGATATTGAAATCAACGTTTGTTTTTCAAAAACGCCTTCATATTATCATGTTATGCAATCATTTTGAAGGAGCCTTTGTGGCTTTCCTGTTGGCGGTACGGAAATTTTTTGGGAACCAAAAACGTATATTTTTGACTACTTCTTTCTAAAATTTAGTTTAAAATACCTAAAATTGCATACTTGATGATAATTGAAGGCAAAATGCAAATATGATAAAAAATACCCCTTCAACGTTCGCTGAGTATGCAAACAAATGGTTCCAAATGCTTGGCAAGGCTTTATTCACCACTGGCTATCTTCAGTTCAAATTTGAAAAAAATCCTTAAAGAAGAGGTTATATGTCGACATGTTTTGTTTAAGATTTGACTCGTTCTGAGATTTTGAATGTTTTCAGAAATCGAATGAACTTATCTTTCGAACCGTACGTCCGATTTGAATGAACTAAAGTGCTATCGATAGATCTAGTGGATTGTAAGATAAGCTGTTCTCGTTCATTTTCTGTCATTTTACATAAAGGGTTACTTTTTAACGGAAAACACTTTTGACGCACAACTGGGTTAAGAATGGCCTGGGTTATCAAAAAGTATGCATGCGATTTTAAAAAAATAAACGAAACTAGGCAGATCTTGAGAAACGTTATCCCAAATTGGCATAAAAACATCAACATTTATTTTTTTGAAATCGCATGCATAGTTTTTGATAACCCAGTTGGGTGTCAAAAGTGTTTTCCGGTAAAAAGTAAGGCTTTATGTAAAATGACAGAAAATGAACGAGAACAGCTTATCTTACAATCCACTAGATCTATCGATAGCACTTTAGTTCATTCAAATCGGACGTACGGTTCGAAAGATAAGTTCATTCGATTTCTGAAAACATCCAAAATCTCAGATCGAGTCAAATCTTAAGCAAAACATGTCGACATATAACCTCTTCTTTAAGGATTTTTTTCAAATTTGAACTGAAGATAGCCAGTGGTGAATAAAGCCTTGCCAAGCATTTGGAACCATTTGTTTGCATACTCAGCGAAAGTTGAAGGGGTATTTTATCATATTTGCATTTTGCCTTCAATTCTCATCAAGTATGCAATTTTAGGTATTTTAAACTAAATTTTAGAAAGAAGTAGTTAAAAATAAACGTTTTTGGTTCCCAAAAAATTTCCGTACCGCCAACAGGAAAGCCACAAAGGCTCCTTCAAAATGATTGCATAACATGATAATATGAAGGCGTTTTTGAAAAACAAACGTTGATTTCAATAGATCTCACCTCACGATTAAGCATGGACTAACACAGATTTTTGATGCTTGCATTTTTGCCAGCTTTTCAGACCTTTGAAAGTTCGAAGTAGGCCCAAATAGATATTTTTGATAAGAAATGAACAGAATGAAATAACATGTTGATGTTTTTATGCCAATTTTGGATAAAGTTTCGCAAAATCTGCCTAACATCGTTGATTTTTTTTAAATCGCATGCATACTTTTTGATAAACCAGGCCATTCTTAACCCAGTTGTGCGTCAAAAGTGTTTTCCGTTAAAAAGTAACCCTTTATGTAAAATGACAGAAAATGAACGAGAACAGCTTATCTTAAAATCCACTAGATCTTTAGCACTTTAGTTCATTCAAATCGGATGTACGGTTCGAAAGATAATTTCATTCGCTTTTTAAAAACATCCAAAATCTCAGATCGAGTCAAATCCCAAGCAAAACATGTCGACATATAACCTCTTTTTTAAGGATTTCTTTCAAATTTGAACTGAAGATAGGCAGTGGTGAATAAAGCCTTACCAAGCATTTGGAACCACTTGTTTGCATACTCAGCGAAAGTTGAAGGGGTATTTTATTATATCTGACATTTTGCCTTCAATGCTCATCAAGTATGCAATTTTACGTATTTTAAACTAAATTTTTTCTACGTACATTTTTAAATTTCATTTTTCTCAGTGTAAAAATAGTATTTAGCTGTACAAAACACCCGTCAAAAGTAAAAATAGTATTTAGTAGTACAATACACCCGTCAAAAGTAAAAATAGTATTTAGCTGTACAATACACCCGTCAAAAGTAAAATTAGTATTTAGTAGTACAATACACCCGTCAAAAGTAAAAATAGTATTTAGCTGTACAATACACCCGTCAAAAGTAAAAATAGTATTTAGTAGTACAATACACCCGTCAAAAGTAAAAATAGTATTTAGTAGTACAATACACCCGTCACAAAAAAAATAGTATTCAGTAGTATAATACACCCGTTAAAAGTAAAAATAGTAACTATGTACGAGTACTTGGTACCGCTCTTGGGCATAATATTTTAATATGGTAGTCACTTTTAACTTGCAGCAAAAGAATCATACACGTGAAAAAAGATTTATCATTCGTCTGGCAGGTTTCAAATTATTCAAACTCAATAAATGTGGATATGTGGAATCGCTCCTGTATTCTACATAACCAGGTATTCCGCTTAGGCTGTGTTTCATCTAAACAAATTTCTCTTCCATTCATTCCACTTTTCAGGTAAAAGAGGTAGCTAAATTATATTAAGAACAATCAATGCAAAAATCCAAGCTCACGATTAGCTCGGTGGCTAAGCACTCGTACAAAAGGTCCGCGGGTTCGATCGCTGGAGCCGACAAAAAATTGTATTCTAAATTTGGTTATAGTTGTTTGTAAGGGATACCATCCGGTGCTCTCGTGATGACCCAGCACCTAAATAGGTAGTAATGAGTCACTTCTCGCCCATTAACACAAACCACAAAGGTCTATAGTAGCTCCTGTTTCATGGCTAAGAAATAAAAAAAGTCCTTGAAACAATCACCTTTTTTTTTTAAAAAAAAAAGAAACAAAATCAAAATTTATGATCACGGATCGTTCCACTTGTAGATTTAGTGAGCACTCGCTGAGTGTATAATTATGTTCAACTTGTAGAGGTTATGGTAAAGCCTTATTATTCCTCAAATCCTCATACTTATACGAGAATTCTATTTGAATTACTTTCCAGCTGCAGAGGTAAAGAAAGTAGATTTACTGGAAATTTTCCAATACACATAATAAATGTAAATTATCAATTATATTACAGGATTTTTTTTTTTTTAAGTGGGGTTTAACGTCGCTTTCAACTGCCATGGTCATATCACGACGGGGGTTTTACCCTCCATTCGCAGGAAACTCACAAACCTGCTACTCACATTGACCTCACCCAGCCTGAGTGGGGCCGGGAAAAGCCAGCGTCACGAGAATTAGAATTTGAATGGTCACCCATCCAAGTCTTAACCTCGCTGGATGTCGCTTAACTTCGGTGTTCTGAAGGGAACCGGTGTATTCAACATGCCATCGACGCTGGACAGATACAAAATTACACTTAAAGAGTATCTTGGACTTCCAGAGGTCGGGACGAGCAGTTGAAACAAAAAAAAAAAAAAAAATTAACGAAGTTTCAACAACAAAAAAAACCGTAGCTTCGATACTGATTTTTGGTTCGTCTAATTATTGCTGCGTAAGAATATACGTAAAAGAAAAATCAATATTTAGACGAACATCAATTTTATTGGGGTTTTTTGTAAAATGAGAAAGACTATCCAATATTTATTTTTCAAATTATTAATACAATTTCTTCAACTCATTCTCTATGCGCCAATACCACTCAGAAAACTTAAAAAGTTATATTTTCAATGAAAATGGAAAAAGGAATTAGCCGAACCTCTCATGGTTCGGCTAAGTATTGGATATTTGTGTAAAGTTCGGCTAAGTATTAATTTTTCTTTTACGCGTTCGGCTAATTATTAATCCGTAAACACACACACACACACACACACACACACACACCCACACCCACAAACAATTCTTTTATAATATAAGATTAACATTATTATTTTTACCATAAACCAGCGGTGAAGTGGTTTATTTATGAGTTTTATGACTAACAACTGGACAGAACAGATAGATACGTGGCTTTTTTTTACGGTAGCATAAACTGAAATAAAATTTATATGTGAGTTATAATGAAAGCTTCATGCGAAAAATCCCACTAGCGTGTTCTTTTTTACTTCCGAGTTCATCTTATTTTTTGCAACAATAATATTTGATTTTAACGCCAGCCTCTGTGGCATAACGGTTGTGACTCCTGCTCGTAGTCCAGAGATACTGAGTTCGATTCCCGGTCGGAGCAGACATTTTACACAGAAAATTCTATTTCCCCCGACACGTGAAGCTGGCATCCCCGGCCCTACCCAGGCTAAGTGAGGTTAATATGGGTAGCTGGAACGATTCCCAGCGATTGGAGGGTAAAATTCTCAGTGAAGGTAAAAGCGATTGGAATGTCCTACTTAGGACGTTGAAAAAATTAGAATCGTTGGCATTCACGCTGAAACTGGCTCTTGAACCACCAACCTCCAGTTTACAAGTCCGCCACCTTACTGATCAAGCGACTGAGGTCGGTTGTTTTAGCGTATTGTTTTAAATAAGTTTGATCTTGTGATCTCGCTTTTCTGTATTAATTTCTCCCCTGAAGCTAAATTTTCTATCCAACTTGGAACTTGAACCGCGGACCTTTAGGTTACAAGTCCGCCGCCTTATTGATCAAGCTAACTGAGCTTCTTATTTTTATTTTAAATATATATAGGTATATTTGCTCGCGCATGCCATCTTCAACGTGAACGTATAACAGATGGGTAGATGCGTCGATATGATATATTATTTATTTTTTCATGTGCTTCGAACTTATGTACAAATAGTTCGTTTCGAAATAATTATTTTTCAGAACGTGACTGGAATGACGCTTTTGGTCGCAGGGGGGGGGGGGGGGGGGGGGGGGGGAGAGGTTGCCACAGGAATAGATCCATTAAATTGGATGCCACACTAGATTAGTGTTTCGAGTCCAGAAATTATTTATGACGAGAAGTACGAATATACTTTGTGCATTTTATGCGGAATAATCCATTATGCATTTTGCACATTTTTTTTTGTAGCTTCTCAAAAAAGATACAAGTACCTACGTAGTGGTATTTTTTTTTTTAAATAATTAACATGGAAATTATAATTTTTTTAAAATAATTACATTCATTTTCGGGATGTAGTTAGTTAAGTTAAGTTAGTTATCATATTTGTGTTAATCACTTTCGTGATATCACAACTACTCAAACTCGCTCTACAAAATCTACGCTGAAACCGGGACTTGAACCACCGATCTCCAGGTTACAAGTCCGCCTTATCGATCAAGCTACTGAGGTCGGTCATTTTCGGGATGTATTGGGGTAGTTGTATAGGTGGAGCACCTCTCATCTAAGACGGCCGCACTGGTGCCTACAGAAGAAGGTACCAGTGGTTGAAGAGATTGATCATCATAGCTGCCTCAACTCTCTCTCACCTGTGGTTCCAAGCTACCACACTCCGGGCAATTGTACAGGTCTACAGGCAGAACTAGGTGAGGGAGCTGAGTTGAGCAGTCTAGAGGTATTTTTTTATTTTTATTTTTTATGCATATATAGGCTTTCTTTCTTTATGGCAGGATTCTCACTGGAGTGAGCTCTTCCACCCAACCATATCTGGTATCTGGATCCTGGTAATCTGGATCCTGGTTTTCTCAGCTTGGTGGGTAATTCGTGTGAGCTGTCAACCTAGGCCCGCGGTATCAAGAGATTCTCTTGATAGCAGCCACGCCCCACCCAGAAAGGGAATTACACAAAAAAGGGAAAGCTTGCATTCTCCAAGGTGGCAGCCCCACCAGCAAGATCGAGCATCGCCATCGGTGGGCGAATGAACCGCCATGTCTTGCATCGTCATATCACGACAGGGGTGTTACCCTCCATTTGCAGAAAACTCTCAAAGCTGCTACCGAAATTAACCTAACCCAGACTGGATTGGGATGGAATGCCAGCATCTCGAAGTTTTCACCTCTCTGGACGTTGCTTAACTTTGATAATCCGAATCCTACGAGAACCGGAGCATTGAATGTGCCATCGACGATGGCAGGCTTACATTTAATAACATGGTTTGAATATTTTACGTGATACACCCTAGGCTCTAGGGTCTAGGGCTCCGTTGTTTACCCTCACCTATCTATACACACTGTATAAATATTTTAAACATGTACCTATGTATTGTGTATAGATACCCATGTACCTACGTATTATGTATAGATTTCTATGTATTATGTATAGATACCTACGCTTTATCTATTAATATGTATAGATACATGATTATTGTGTGTGATAGTAAAATGAAACATTTCGACTGACAGCCTGCATGCCGACAGGCAAAATATATTGTACATTAAGAAGAAGAGACAACCACGTACATATATTATGTATAGGTGTTCACTAGTTATAATACCTATTGGGAGACATGACGTGTACATTTAACAAAGGATGAGACATAGATGAGCGCTGACAGGACCAAAACAAAGAGATGGGAGTAGACGGCACAGGAAAGTGCTAGCGGCTATGTCATTTCCACCTCAGCAGCTTGATGGATGAGACGGCGGACTTGTAATCTGGAGTTGCGTGGTTCGTTTCCCGAGGTACGTAAAAAATTACCAAAGGGAGATTAAATAATTATGTAATTATATTGAAACAATTTTTTTTTAAAGGTAGTTGTGCCCCGGAACCGCTTTCGCATTACTACATGGCACTTTACCTTTACATCCATGCCATTCCGGAAACGAAAAATTTCGGTCAGAAATTTCCGCTCCGGCCGGGATTTGAACTCGCAACCTCCCGGTCAGTAAGCAATGCTCTTAACCATTGAGCCACGGAGTTCGACTTGAAACAAATTTCATAACTTTTTTTTTAAGTATGTCTCTTCCAGAGTATGATTACGAAAGGTAGGCACTATAAATGCCTAATATATTTCTTACCGACCTGGGTAGCTAGATAGATAGGGCCCCAGACTCGTAACCACTTAACTAGGTGGTCGGCTGTTGCTTAGCTTACTTGACTTGGCCTCGGCGATTGGAAATTCGTATTCAAAGAGAAGTCACATATTCAAATGTAGCGCACGTACAATATACTTCAAATAATTCAAAAATCTTGATAATAAAATTCATGATTGCTCACAGTAGGTACATGTCAATAAACAGCAACCTGAGTATCTGAGTAGTTCAATCGATAAGGCGAGGGACTTGTAATCGTAGGTCGGTGATCACATCACACCGTGATTACACAAATATGATAACTTTGCTTAAAAACCTCGTAAAAGAAAGATTTTTTTTTATTAAGATGAGTGTTTCACAGCAGTTTTTATTTTGTAGCCATGAAACAGGAGCTACTGTAGACTCTTATGGTCTGTGTTGTAGGCTGCCCATCCCATAGTATGCCTCCCCTCTGATGGGCGAGAAGTGACACAATATTTCCCAATTAGGTGCTGGGTCAACACGAGCGCACCGGAAGGTATCCCTTACAAACAATTGTAACCAAATTAGGAATACAAATTTTTGTCGGCACGGGGGATTGAACCCGAGACCTTCCGCATGGCAAGCGAGTGCTTATCCGCTGAGCTAATCGCGCACTCAGTGGTTAAAAAAATATTAAGACTCAAATTTTGTTTAAATTTTCTTGTTTTAAAAGCCGCCTCTATTATAAGGAGGAAATGAGAAATGTTAAGTCCCTTAAATTCCATATCCAGAATCGGGATATATCAAAATAAAAAACTTTTTACATTATACGAATTTTCGAATGAGTTTATATATTTCTTCTTTTTTTTGCATCAACAATGTACGACGAGTATCTACTTGCTTTTTATTTCAAGATGCTATCAGTTGCCATTGTGCTTGTTCTTTGTTCGATGTTTTACATTAGAAAGCTGTTCTGTCGAAAACATATGGGGTGTTCCTGAAAAATAATAATAATACTCTTCATTGAAAGGTAACCAGGCGATGTTAATGCTCAAAGCATTTTCTACCACCTAACCCTCAGAGTCTTATTATTATGTCGTTACAAACTCAAATTAATGAAGAAAAATTTATGCACTGGGTGCGATTCGAACCAACGGATACCTACACTACCTGGATTACCAGACTAGCGCATTAACCATTTGACTACTGGTGCACTTATTACGTACTTTAGATTCACTTTAACTTTTGTGGTTACCGCAGCTACTTACTCCGAACTTTTGTTTATACTTTCCTTATCCTATAATAAGGAAAGTATTGTATTCGTCGAAAATTTGACCAACAGATTTTCACATTTCTGGATGAATCTTTTGGTTTGTTAAAAAAATGGTTTGTTATCTACACATGTAACTAAACATCAAAACAGTATCACTAGTACGTGGAAACTCCCAGAAGAACCTGCACGATCACGATGTATCCCCGCACGAAGTATCTCCGCACGATGTATCCCCGCACGATGTATTCCCGCACGAAGTATCCCCGCACGATGTATCCCCGCACGATGTATCCCCGCACGATGTATCCCCGCACTAAGTATCCCCGCACGATGTATCCCCGCACGAAGTATCCCCGCACTAAGTATCCCCGCACGATGTATCCCCGCACGATGTATTCTCGCACGATGTATTCCCAAACTAAGTATCCCCGCACGATGTATCCCCGCACGATGTATTCCCGCACGAAGTATCCCCGCACGATGTATCCCCCCACGATGTATCCCCGCACGATGTATCTCCGCACGATGTATCCCCGCACGATGTATCCCCGCACGATGTATTCCCGCACGATGTATTCCCAAACTAAGTATCTCCGCACGATGTATCCCCGCACGATGTATTCCCGCACGAAGTATCCCCGCACGATGTATCCTTGCACGATACATTTCTGCACGATGTATCCCCGCACGAAGTATTTCCGCACTAAGTATCCCCGCACGATGTATTCCCGTACGATGTATCCCCGCACGATGCACGGGAAATCTCGAAAAATTCCCGGAAGAAATATTCATCAATATTACTTTCTGAATCTTTCTTCCCGTATTCTTTCTGAAAGTATTCCCGCACTAAGTATTCCCGCACGATGTATTCCCGCACGAAATATCCCTGTACGATGTATCCCCGCACGATGTATTCCGGCACGATGTATTATCGCACGATGTATTCCCGCACGATGTATCCCCGCACGATGTATCCCCGCACGATGTATTCCGGCACGATGTATTATCGCACGATGTATTCCCGCACGATGTATTCCCGCACGATGTATCCCCGCACGATGTATTCCCGCACGATGTATCCCCGCACGATGTATTCCCGCACGATGTATCCCCGCACGATGTATTCCCGCACGATGTATCCCCGCACGATGTATTCCGGCACGATGTATTATCGCACGATGTATTCCCGCACGATGTATTCCCGCACGATGTATCCCCGCACGATGTATTCCCGCACGATGTATCCCCGCACGATGTATTCCCGCACGAAGTATCCCCGCACGATGTATTCCGGCACGATGTATTATCGCACGATGTATTCCCGCACGATGTATTCCCGCACGATGTATCCCCGCACGATGTATTCCCGCACGATGTATCCCCGCACGATGTATTCCCGCACGATGTATCCCCGCACGATGTATTCCCGCACGATGTATCCCCGCACGATGTATCCCCGCACGAAGTATCCCCGCACGATGTATCCCCGCACGATATATTCCCGCACGATGTATCCCCGCACTATGTATCCCCGCACGAAGTATCCCCGCACGATGTATTCCCGCACGATGTATCCCCGCACGATGTATCCCCGCACGAAGTATCCCCGCACGATGTATACCCGCACGATATATCCCCGCACGATGTACGGGAAATCTCGAAAAATTCCCGGAAGAAATATTCATCAATATTACTTTCTGAATCTTTCTTCCGGGTTTCCGGATGTGTGTCAATGATATTTATGTAGCTGGTACATTTATGTATGTACATTTCTTAGCGAATGGAGGGCAAAATTTGTCCTAAATGACTCTAATCAGAACGATTGAGACCTTCATTTTGTGTCAACACAGCTTTTTTTTTATTTCGTAGCCCTGAAACAAGAGCTACTGAAGACGTTTGTCGTCTGTGTGAAATTTGAATGAATGAATAATAACATGAAAAAAAGATATTCGATTGGTGGATGTGTAAAATACACCATTTAGAAAAAAAATGTACTCGCCATGTGGAAGGTCCCCGGGCCAACAAAAAAATTATTCAATATTTTTTTTATTTTATTTTTAATTCCTATTTCTTATTTTGTCATTGTATATTTTTCTGTACAATTTGTAACTTTGGTTATGTAAATTTATAAATAAATATTTTTTTTTACATATTTATGTTGGAAAAGTATCCAGTGCGCTCGTAAACACAAAACAATTCTTGATCGAGTATAATCTCTGGAGGTTACCAGGTGAAAAACAAATCCGAATAATATTCAAATTTTGAGAAAAACAACTGCACTCATTCTACACAAGCGTCCGTGCCCTTTAAAGTTTTGAAAGGGCAAAAGTCGCACGAAGATGAACTGTTAATTCCCAAGAGCAATGATGGATACACTTCCCTTCAGTCTTCAGTGAGTGATGGCGGAAGGAGGGTGGGTCAATATGCGGGTCATTACTTTCCTTATCCTATAATAGGGATAGTATTGTGTTCGTCGAAAATTTGACCCACCCAGTTTTTTACATTTCTGGACGAATCATAGCCTCAGGATAAGTTGTTTTCGGCCATTGGTCCGTGCGTCCGTGTGTCTGTCTGTCCTTCTCTCATTCAATATCTCTGTCTGTTTTCTTTTACCTTTCTCTCTCTCTCTCTCTCTCTCTCTCTCTCTCTCTCTCTCTCTCCCTTACTCTCTCTCTCTCTCTCTAACTCAATCCCTTCCTCTCTCAAATTATCTCTTTACCTTTACTCTCCCCCTTTCTCTCTCTTTAACTTTATGATTCATCTCTCAAATTATCGCTTTCCCATTCTTCCCTCCTTCTCTCTCTTTCTTCACACACATTTGAAAGGGACGGTAATCAATGTAATCAACATGGTGATAAGGTAATCTAATTATAGAATGACCTCATACATATACAGGGTGACCTCCTGACATAGTTATAAAGTAAACTAACTTTAAAAATAGTAGGAAATATAGTGAATGATTGATTCTATAGTAAATACAGGGTGTTTCAGAAAAGTGCGTGCCTTTATTTTAACCACGTGTTATATGGACCATTTTAGGGGGGGTTAAGTCTATAACAGTCTATAACAAAGTGCTTCATAAGGGGAATCAAAGGCGGCCTCCTGTGGCCGCCCCTAAGAGTGCAATGACCTTTCCACATCAAAATAACGGCGTCATCTTGTGTTGGAAGTCGATTTTTTCCGTGTTTCAATAACTCTAACAGGTAAGGCGCAAAGCAAAATCTTAGATTTTTTTAAAGAACTTTTAGAGACGTCGTATATCCCTTATGATTTATGAAGCACTTTCGCCCTTTCTTGTTATAGACTTGACCCCCTAATGGTCCATATAACACGTGGTTAAAATAAAGGCACACTTTTCTGAAACACCCTGTATTTACAATAGAATCAGTCATTCACTATTTTTTCCCTTATTTTCAAGTGACCCATAGAAAGTGTCCAAGTTATTTTTCTTTTTTTTTAGAAAATTTCAGAATCAAAATTCTAAGAGACATTTTAAGACTAAAATATTCTCAGATAATTTTTCGAAAAATACCGTATAATGCAGATGTAAGTAAATAAAAACTCAGTTTTGAATGCAAATAGGTACAAAATGTTAGGCATTTGGGAAATCTGCTCTTTGGGAAATCTGCTCAATCTTCATAATACAGAAAGACATGAGAATCAATTTCACTTATTTTCAAAAAGGTCAAAGCTTTTTTTTCACGTGATTTTTTTTTTTCTTCTTCATTTTTTGAAAAATTACCAAATTTAGTATTAGAATATATCCTGGCGTTTTTATTATTATCTGACCTGGTTGTAGGGTTTTCAGTGAAACCCTTACAATTAACACTGCGACCTAATTAGAACTATTGTGACCAGTTGATTCTATTTGGTTTTAACGTCCTGATTGAGATAGATAGTCAGGACGGGGGTTTTACCCTCCATTCGCTGGGAATCGTACCAGCTACCCACATTGACCTCACCCAGCCTGGGTAGGGCCGGAAATGCCAGCCTCACGTGTTTGGAAGGGACAGAATTTTCTTCGAAAAGTCTGCCCCAGCCATGAGTTGAACTCGGGAACTCTGGACTACGGGCAGTAGTCACAACCATTACGCCACGGAGACTGGCTTTTATCCTGGCGTTGATTCTGAAAATTTCAAAAAATAAAAGTTGGACACCCTGCATGAGAACTTTGTACTTCTAAGAGTCCATGAGAATCAATAATCATATCAATCAAACCATTTAGAGGCCCTTACCTCTCAGGATCCTATCCATGCAGGCGACTTTATATCCAAATTAAGGACATTGTACAATACCTCTCCGGATCCTATCTAATCTATCTATGCAGGCGACTTTATATCCAAATCAAGAACAATACACCCCGCACATATTCACCACGATCGCCACACCCTTGCATTATTTGGAGAATGAAGTTCACCAGAAATAATTGTGTTATTATGTCTGTCCTTCAGATAACGAGGGCAACAAGTACAAATACATGCAAGCGTGTTTCTGGGGTCCCTTTGGAACCTTTTTTAATATTTATTTAGTATATTTTCTTGTACATAGCGGACACAGGGAATATGAATGACCATCACGTCAAATATAAAAGCTAAACTTAACTTGATTAATAATACAAATTAAAAATTGCGAGGTTATTTTGTGACTTTGTGCCACATAAAGGTGATACACTCTTGCATATCTTCCATGATTTTAGAAAATATTTTATTCCTCATAATATGTATATGTAATAAAAAAAAAAAGTCCTCTACATAGAATTCCTTTCAGTGCCCACCTTAGAAGGTAAAATAGTACGAAATAACACTTGACCCGTTGAAGCATTAGTTCTAGTCATGTCACTAGAGTAAAGTAAACTGTAAGATTAGAACCCATAATGTTGTGTTCATCATTTTTTTTAATGATGTGTGTTTCACAGCCTTTTTTTATTTCGTAGCCATGAAACAGGAGCTACTTTAGACGCTTGTAGTCTGTGTTGTAGCCTGCCAATCCCGTAGTATGCTTGCCCTCTGATAGGCGAGAAGTGACATAATACTTCCCATTTAGGTGCTGGGTCAACACAAGCGCACCCGAAGGTATCCCTGACAAACAACTATAACCAAATTTTGAATACAAATTTTTGTCGGCACGGGGGTTCGAACCCGTGACCCTAAACCATTGAGCTATTTGTGTGCTCTTAAATTTAATACTTTAAATAGTCCTAATCGGTCAGTATAAATAAAGCGGCAATATTTAAATAAATGACACTAAATTTATTTGTGTTAATCACTTTCGTGGTATCACAACTACTCGAACTCGCTTTAGCAAATCTACGCTGAAACCGTGACTTGAACCACCGACCTTCAGGTTACAAGTACGCCGCCTTATCGATCAAGCTACTGAGGTTGGTGTATAAGGCAATATTATTTATTTATACCCAGGTGTGACTATATGTATTATCTGGTTTGGTTTATAAAAATAGGGCCCCGTCCTGATATATTGTTTATTTGGGTTTACCGTCGCTTTCAACGCACTATACCTACAAGGTCATAAGCTACGACCTTTGAAAGCAATATTGCACCAAACAGACCACGAATAAATTAGCTAAACGCGTCACACATATTTCAATTTAATTTTCTTGCGCAAATTTCTAATTAATTTTCTTGTGGTCTCAGCAACTAGCAGGGGATCGCACATAACCACTGAAGGAAATTAATTCATTTTCCAGGGACATTAACAAAGTGGTCAAATTCTACCATCTCTGCGTTTTTCCTTGCCCGGAACTGTTTGGGGATTCAATAGTTGTGCTCGGTAATTGCACCATTTGGAAAATAAATTGGATGAGTACATAAATAATTAAATAAATTCTGAAATTAATAATGAAGTTCTTTTAATTATTTTTGTTCTTCTTCTCAATTGACTCTCAAGCAAGCGACTAGTGTTATTATAATAATACTAATACTCTTTGGTGGAAGGTGACCACCAGGCGAGGTTAATGATCAAAGCATTTTCTACCACCTAACTTTCGGAGTCTTATTATAATGTGGTCACAAACTCAAATTAATGAGGAAAAATTCATGCGCTGGGTGGGATTCGAACCATAGGACCCCTCCGCTATCTGGATTACCAGACTAACGCTCCCCTTGACTACCAGAGGCCTTGCGGCCGCAGATGGGGCCGATTTCAACCATAATTTTGTGGTTTGTGAGGTATATAAAATCAACTTTCATTCCAAATTTCAAATTTCCGTCACTGATAGCGCCACATTAAAGCAGCAACTCACTTTAACTTTCCTTATCCTATAGAAAGATTTTTTTCACGAAAATATAAGTGTATACCTGACATTATACAAGTAGAGAGCAAAAAAATTCCACCCTGCTAGGGATCGAACCCAGGTCACAGTGCAGTCAAGTGCGCTACATTTCTCGTCTGATAGATGTCACTTTAGTTTAAAAGCAAATTTGAAATCCCACGTTGAACAACCTGGATCACACACGCCTCAAATTAAAAGCTAACTTCACAACTTTGCCCTGCGAGTTGATGAGGCAAAAAAGCACTCAAACTTTCTGCAACTTTTCCATTAGACGGCGAAAAGTTGCTGAGGGCATCATCGAAATCACTCTTGACGGTCGCCCCGGCAACTTTTGAAGTGACTAAAATAACAACGCCTCTTTTGTAGCTTTCTCCCTCTATTTTTACTCTATCTCTTCTCTTTTCTCTCTTTTTCAGTGTCCCTCTCTTGCCTCTCGTTTTTTATCTTTTTCTTTCTCTCTCGTTCCCTTTCTCTCATTCTGTTTTTATTATGTGTGTGTGTCTCTCTCTCTCTCTCTCTCTCTCTCTCTCTCTCTTCTCTCTCTCTCTCTCTTCTCTCTCTCTCTCTCTCTCTCTCTCTCCCTGCTTCTTTCTGTTTTCTTAGCTTCGGTCTGAAACCCAGTCGAGACGTGAAAAGTTATTCGCCTTATTAGTACCAGTTAGGCCCTATGAATACTATTACTTTCCTTATCTTTTATTTTTACTATGATTATTTGAAGTTATCATATTTATATTAATCACTTTCCTGATATCACAACTACTCAAACTCGCTCTACTAAATCTACGCTGAAACCGGCAGTTGAACCGCCCTTCAGGTTGCAAGTCCCCTGCCTTATCGATCAAGCTACTGAGTTTGGTTATTCATTATTCCTGTTCCTCTTGTTGCTATCAGTATTATTTTCTTATATCATCTTGTATAATATACGACGTCTTTTCCATCCACAATTTTATTCCTCTCCTACACTCATCTTTCCAATTCTCAAGTTTATGCAATCTTCCCTTCCTCCTCCTCCTTCTCCTCCTCCTCCTCCCTCTCATTCTTTTTCTCCTCCTCTTCCTCCTCCTTCTCCTTTTCCTCCTCTTTCTTCTCCTCTTTCTCCTCCTCCTCCTCCTTCTCCTCCTTCTTCTCCTCCTCCTCCTTCTCCTCCTCCTTCTCCTCCTCCTCCTCCTTCTCCTCCTCCTCCTCCTCCTCCTTCTCCTCCTCCTCCTCCTCCTCCTCCTCCTCCTTCTCTCTCCTCCTTCTCCTCCTCCTCCTCCTCCTCCTCCTCCTCCTTCTCCGATTCTCCAACATCTTTTTTCCTTTTACAAACGCTAGAACTTCTTTTTTCTTAATAATGTGTCTGTTTGAAGAGCTATCATAATATTTTAGCTATACCCGGAATTCAATAAATACGTGTCTTATTTGTGTTTATCTCGCTCTTTCTCTCTCGCACGCACATACAAACATACACACCCACATTTTTGGTATATATTCTTTGGCCTCATACATAATAAATTATGTATAGGTATATATGTTGTATGTGTTTTATAATGTATTTCTTCTCTTTTATCTTCGTGTTCTCTCTATAGCTATTTTATTTGTTTCATACATACATAATACATACATACGAGTATAAAAATCTTCTTTTTTTTAAGTATAATAAAAAAAAAAAATAAGGGTTGGGTGGAAGAGATTGCCACAGGCAATAACCCCGCCCTTTAGGTAGGACATTATTGTTATTTTCTTTTCTTTTTTACTTATTTATTTTGTCATTTGTTTGTTTTTTCTTCTTCTTTCTTTTCTTAATTTTATACTGTTGCCTGTTTGTCCTCCTAATAAAGCTTAAAAAAAAAAAAAAAATTATACGAAGTTTTTGTGTGGAAAATTCCAGAATCGACTCTAGAGGACACTTTGGGGCTAAAATAGTCTTTTCTCATTTTTTGAAAATGCCGTCTAACGGAGATACAAACAAAATAATAACCCAATTTTCAATACAAATAGAGAAAAAAAATGTTGCTAACAAGATAATAACCCAATTTACAATACAAATAGAAAAAAATGGTTAGTATTTACTTGGACAAATTCAAGTTTATTTTTTTAGATGGAAACATTTTTTATGAGAAGAGTTCAATCGAAATATGTCTGATGAAAGGCTATCTCGGTAGCTTCATCGTCAAGCATTGAACCTCTTGATTACCAGAGGTTGGTGGTTTGAGTCCCAAGAAATGAAATTTTGATGTTAGATGTGTCGTTACATTAAGAACATAATATGTAATATAGTTGACCTAGGAGAACTGGATATTATAGGAGAAACCTGGATATAAGATAAGAAAACTAGCAGGTCCCTTGTGTATTTTTTAAATCTAGGTTTGACTATCGTTATAATAAAAACTTATCAAATGTTTTCTCCATGGTTTATACCTCAGGGGTTTATCATTAATGGTTATAACTGTATTAAATTAGTAACTTATTTATTTAATAAATACTAATAATGTGTTCTATTGTACATTAATTTCTATTACATTACATAGTAAATATTAATTAAAGTTACATAGTTACTTATAAATAAAGCACATGGGAAAATAAATATGAAAGTGAAACTGTATGTCTTACACAGATTTGTCACACAAAGAGACCCAGTATAGTATGGGTCTCTTATTTTTGTCAGGAGACCCATACTATACCTCTGCCCGGTGTCCAGAGATACCGAGTTCGATCCCTGGTTTGGGCAGACTTTTCGAAAGAAATTCTGTGCCCTCCAAATACATGAGGCTGGCATTTCTACCCAGGCTGGGTGAGGTTAATGTAGGTAGCTGGTACGATTCCCATCAGTGAATGGAGGTTAAAACCCCTGTCCTGACTATATATCTCAATCTGGACGTTACAACTAAATAGAATCACCTGGTCACAATAGGTCTAATTTAGGTTGTAGCAGTGTTAATTGTAAGGATTCCATTGAAAACCCTGCAACTAAGACGTAATAATAAGTCCACCTCATTTTGTTGTTGTTAAAGCCGCGTGTAATTTCTTAATGAAGGGTAGAAAGGTGACCTTTCTGCCCTTCAAAAGTGACCTTAATACCTGACCTTTCACCTGACAGGTCAGGTATTTAGTGTGTTGTAAGTACTTCTGTGTGTGTGGTTTACCATCCTTGATGAAAGTTTCGGATTCCCTGCGTGTCTTGTCTTGTTGTGTTTCTCTTCAACCTTAATTTGTTCTCTAATTACATTTTCCACCTATATACTCGTGTGTCTTTTTTTTAAATTTTGGTTTAACGTCGCTTTCAACTGCATAGTCAATTAGTCATATCATGACGGGGGTGTTACCCTCCTTCGCAAGGAAATTCACAAACCTGCCACCCACCTCACCAAGTACACCCAGCCTGGGTTTGGCTCTTTTTTCTTTTGGTTACTATTGCTGTTCGTTTTGTCTCTACTTAACTGTTATTACATTTGTTGCTAATGTTCTTGGGTCTCACTTTTCTGTTTATTCGGATTCAATTAGAGAGGTTAGTTGATAGCATGGATATTCAGAACCTGCTGATGAGAGCAAATAAGTTCGAAACAGCTGTCCAGGTATGTTCTGATATTCATGTACATGTACATCTAATACAACTTCTAACTTTTCTGTTTATACTGATTAAATTAGAGAGGTTAGTTGATGGCATGGAAATTCAGAACTATAACCTCCCGATGACAGCAAGTAAACTCGAAACAGCTGTCCAGGTATATTCTGATATTCATGTACATCTAATACAACTTCTAATTTTTTTGTTTGCACTGATTCTGATTATACTGGGTTGGTTTAAGCCCATGTTGTTTTCAGTGTTTACTAATAATTGTGTCCATCCCTGATGTAGGGCAATGCCTCGGGTGTAGAGTAGTGTTAGGAAAATACTTATACAACCATGGCTCCTGCCCGCAACTATTATACAACCGTTATTATTTTTTTTTTTTTTTTCTAATGTTGTGGTACATAGTTTCTTTGTCGTTGTTTGTTGTGTATGTGTGGTTTTTTTTCTTTGTAATAGTGTTGCATCGTTCTTTTTTTCCGTGTTTTTACTTTTGATGTTGGTATTGATGTTGTCAGTATTGTTATTTTAGCTATTCAATATTTGTTTTTTTTTATGCATTTGAAAATTGGAATGAAATGAGAAATACAGAAAACCTTTAAGCTATGAAACTGTAACACATTCAACAAGTTTTAAGTGATGTTGAGGTGAAGAAAAAAGTATGAATGAAAACACCACGAAGTTTGTTTATTTTTTTGCGGTGGGATTAGGAAATAAGAGCCCCCTACATTCCCTGCAGCCACATCACCGCAAGCTACAAAGATATACAATTACCAACCATTGGTACTTGAAGCGGTTACGACGCTTTACTTGTAATGTAAACAATTGAATAGCAGAGTGGTTAAGCACTCGCTTGCCATGCGGAATGTCTCGGGTTCGAACACCCGCGCCGAAAAAAAAGTTACTCGCTTAGCATGCGGAGGGTCCTAGTTGCGCTCGTGTTGACCCAGCGCCTAAATGGAAAGTACTGTGTCACTTCTCGCCCATCAGAGAAGAGGCATACTATGGGATTTGCAGGCTACAACACAGACAAAAAGCGTCTACAGTAGGTCCTGTTTCATGGCTACGACATAAAAAAGGCTCTGAAACACTCATTTTTAAAAAGTAAAATAAAAATCATTGCGCGGCCACTCTTAGACTCAGGGTACCAGATACATTTTTAGAAGTCTACCTTATGAAGAAGGGGCTGGATTACCAGTGAGCTGTTTTTAAATTACCTTTGATCTACTGTTTATAATATTCATTGATTTTAAAATAATAATAATATGTATTAGTGTTTTGGGTTTCTTCATCAATCGCAAGAATCCTCTATCGCGAGGATCGTTGGTTCGGATCCCACCCAATGCTTGGATTTTTCCTCATATATTTTAGTTTGTGACACTACAATAATAATAATAATAAGACTCTCAATGTTAGGTGGTAGAAAATGTTTAAATGGTTAACTTTTCATATAGTTAGAAAAGAGAAATACACTCATAGATGGAAAAGAGAGAACAAAAATAGCAAAGAAGATAGAAGAGAAATTAGAGAGAGAGAGAGAAAGAGAGAGAAGAGGAAGAGAGATCAAGGTAAAAAGTGAGCTTTCATGAATTCTTCCAAGTCGGATGGATTGAATTTCATGAAGGTTGATAGAGAGAAAGAGAAAAAATAGGGGGGAGAGAGGGAAGACAGGTGGAGGGAGAGAAAAATAGAAGAGAGAGGCAAATATGAGGTGAGGTTTGAAAGAGAGGGAAAGAAAATAAGGGAAAAGAGGAGGGAGGAGAAAGAGACAAGAACGTGATGTCAGTTGAGAATGGAGAGGCGGTGAGAGAGGGAAGGGAAGAGAAAAAAGTTGAATTTAAACTGAGAGAATATTTAGAAAGAGAGAGCGAGAGAGAGTGATAAAGTGTGAAGGAGAGAATTAATCTTGAGAAACAAGATATGAGAAAGAAAAAGAGTGTGAGGAAAGAAAGTAGGAAAACAAGAATAACAGAAAGAGAGAGGGTAAGAGAAAATAGGATAAATAAAAATCGACAGAAACCAACAAGGAGAGAGTGAGAGTGACAGGAAGAAAAGAGAAAGAGCCACTGGTAATGAAACAGAGAGGTTAGGAAAAGAGAGACAGAGAAAAAAAAGAATTGATGAAATAGGACACGGTGGGGACAAGAGTAGGGAGAGAAAAATAATGAAAATAAGAAAAAGACAGAAAAAGATAAAGAAGGAAGAGAAAGAGAAAGAAGGAAGAGAAAGAGAATAAGAAAGAGATAGAGATAGAGAAATAGAAAGAAAAAAAAAAATTGAATTTGACATTTATTTGATGTATAGAATTTAGTAAGCTAATTCTAATTTTTGATGGAGATTTGCTCTCATGTCCTAAATATCACTATCTGGCTTAATAATTGTAATATTAACTGGTGACAGTGCAATAATATATTATCATATCGTAGCGACTGAGTGACACTATAGTTAAGCAAACTCTAAGCTGTTAAGAGGCTACAAACATAATGCTGTACAGTTATATGTTAAAAGGTGATATGGCAATCAGGTAGTACAAGTTGAAGAACCTAACGAGAAAGAGATAGCAACAGAGAAAGAGATAGCAACAGAGAAAGAGATAGCAACAGAGAAAGAGATAGCAACAGAGAAAGAGATAGCAACAGAGAAAGAGAAAGCGACAGAACCAGAGACAGAGAAATAACATTGAATTTGACATTTATTTGATTTGTAAAATTTTACAATAAAAAGCTGAATCTGCTGAGCTTTTTACAATTTTAACTTTTGATGGAGATTTGCTCTCATGCCCTAAATATCACTATCTAGCTTAATATTAATTGTAATAATATGAACTGGTGACATAATAATATTATTTCGTAGCAACTGAGTGACAGTTATGCAAATTCTAAGCTTTTGAGAAGGCTACACAATTGTACAGTATTATGTTTAAAGGTAATATGGCAATCAGGTAGTACAAGTTGACGTAGCTAAGAGAAAGAAATAGCGATAGAGAAAGAGAAAGAGCATAAGAAAGATAAAGACAGAGACTCAGAAAAAGAGAGACAGACTCAGAGAGAGAGAGAGAGAAAGTGAAAAAAAGAGAAAGAGAGAGAAAGAAAGAGAGAGAGAGAAAGAAAGAAAAAGAGAGAGAGAAGAGAAAGAGAGAAAGAAAAAGAGCGAGAAAGAGAGAGAGAGAGAAAAAAGAGCGAGAAAGAGAAAGAGGGAGAGAGAGAGATAAAGAAAAGGACAAGGAAAGTGTTTGTGAATGATATAGAAATAGATAGAAAAGTTTTTGTGAGAGAGATACCTATAGAAAATCAAGAAGAGGCTTCAAAGTCCAAAGAAACACGCACTGGTCAATAAATAAAACACGTTTGTGTGTTGTAAATGAGAAAGCCTTTTTTGAACTTTGAAATTATGGAAAAACCCCAGAGGCGGTAGCATGAGTTATCAGCACATACTCATACGTACATAAGTATGTAACTAGCTACATAGATGGTTAGATACCTTGTGAATGTAACTGTGATATATTATACCTAACTGTGTAAATGAACAATTTATTATTATTATTATTATTTAAATCCTACTCACTTTTTTGTATTCCTCTGAATAATTATGTACTTTTTTTTTTTAATATTGAAATATTTCAAGTTTGACTTTTGAAACATCTATTTTGTTTGTGGATAAGTACATTTTTTTGATTTTATTTGTATCTGAAAATTTGTTGTTATGTTATTATTGTTCTTTTTTTTAAAAAAATGTTCGTGTACCATAAAATATACAATACCTAACGGTATAATTGTATTATTATTATTATCTTAAGTGAGAATGGAGCAAGTGAGAAGACAAGTTCCTATTTGGGCACTGGGCAGTGTCACTACGACTTAGAGTTAGAGGGACAAGGAGGCTAGTGAGAAGTTTATCGTGCGAAGATGTAGCTGGAATGTCACACTTATATATTTTATTTTATGGTACCTACCCTTTTCTTCAATTAGGCACTATAAACAATAAATTATGGTCGTTCGTGCCGTTTTTCAAGTTCTATACGAGATGGGACGAGTTCAGCAAATATTTAGTAAAGCGAGTTTGAGTCGTTGTGATAATATCACGAGTGTGATTATCACAAACATGATAACATAACTTAGTATACTTTTTAAACAATATCATAGTAACGAAAATAATAATAATAAGACCGTTTTTACTCTTCCCGATTGACCGACCTCCATAGCTTGATCGATAAGACGGTGGACTTATAATCTGGAGATCAAAGGTTTGAGTCTTTATTTATTTTTAATACATAGATACAAATAGATACAAACTTTTTTTAGTACATGGATACAAACTTAATATTATTAATTTATGATAATATTTATATATACTTTTTTACAGGTTTACATTGGTTAACATAATATAGGTTAACAATCTAGCACAACTTCTCACTTTTCTGTTTACACTGATTAAAATAGAGAGGTTAGTTGATGGCAAAGATATTTGGAACTATGAGATCTGATGAGAGCAAAATATAAGCTCGAAACAGCTGTCCAGGTATGTTCTGATATGTGCATCTAATACAACTTCACACTTTTCTGTTTACACACACTGATACACATATATTTATATGGGTTAACAACGCCCACTGAACATTGAATGAAAGTTTATTAAGCTAAACTCAATCGTAAATGACAGACAAGCTACATATCATATCTAGATGAAACCATTAACTGGGTCGTAAAACGAATCCTTTCTACAGTATTTTTTCTAACAACACGCATCCATGCACGCCTACGCAAATTAAATACATAAAAATGTATATACATAATCATAATATATACATAAAAAATGTAGATACATTTATTAAATACATAAAATATATAGATACATTCATGACATTAATAAAGCATAAAAAATTTACGACTCTTGATATCTTGTAGCTGAAGATATTTTTATTCTCACACATTGTGTTGAAAGTTTATGACGTGAGGAGATATGTCATGTAATGTCTTCTTCTAAATTACATTCTTCAGCTTAATAATAGCAATAAATCCCCTGAATATAAGGGGAGGTTAATAGAATACTCCCAAGGCAGTCCATCCTTGTCTGTCGTAAGAGTCGACCAATGGCTTTAAGTGGCAGAGAATCCCTAAAGCTTTTGTTAATTTATTTATTTATTTAGAAACTCTTTATTGGTAGAACATATATTATACAGACAAATAATGGTAAAAAGTAAAAAAATGTACAAGACAATATTGTACATTTAAATTTAAATATTTTTTTCTATTAACTGGGTTTAAATTTAAATAATTATTATTATTTTTTATTAGAATAATAATAATTTAAATTTAAATTACAAGTAAAAAAAATGAAGTTGTCATCCTTTGGGTTTTTTTACCACATAATAATACGTCTTGGGCTTACTTTTTTTTTTTTTTTTTTTCCAATACTTTTTTCTTTATTTTTATTAGTTTTTATATTACATTACATAGGATAATAGGATGTTGTAAGAATAACAATACATGGTAAGTAAGAATACTGAATAATAAAAATAAACTAATGTAGAAATTACTTGAAAGATGTAAAAAAGAAAAGAAAAAAGTGTAAGCAACCCATTCAGCATAGTGCTGGTGTTGGGTTGTATACAGAATTATTTAGGATGAATAGAATAATTATTTAAAATGATAAAGAAAAAAAAGATTTATGAAAAATAAAATATTGTGATATTCATATTATAAATAATATGAAGAAAAATATAAATATATAATATGAATAGTTATGGAGAAAGTAATTAGTATGTTAGAAGAAAGTGATTAATATGGAAGTTGTTCTTCTTGATCCATTCTTTAGTCTTGTATTTTAATATTAAAGGTTGATTATTCAAATTTTTCAATTCAATTGGTATATGATTAAAAACTTTGGGTCCAATAGTTATAAAATGTCTGTGTGTTAGGGATTTATGTATTTGTCTTGTCTGTGCTTGTCCATATAGTCTCGTGTGGTATAAGTTTGTGTTTAATATAAGTCCTGGAATAATAGGACTTAATAGTACTAATTGGGCAGTATAAATAAGACGATATTATTATTATTTCAGGGGTAGGTAGGTACTTCACGCCCCGAGTAGAGAAACCCTAGAAATAATAATAATAGTCAGCATGTCCAAGTGGTTAGTACTATGCTTGCACGATGGAGACCTGTGTTCGATCCCCGACTGGTTACAAAAAATTTACTCTTTACAATGAAAGTAAAGGGTCCTCTTAAAAATTGTGAGGGAAATTGAGTGCTTACTCATATGGGGCTTGATTATGTAAATGAAAGCGAATGCCCTAAAAAATATCAGCACCTTTTATCAATTTTTGTAAATTTATTTTATATGTACAATTTTTCAATTACATAAATTATATTAATGTTTAGTCCAACGTTGTAAATAAAACTTGATGAAAAAAAGATATAGAAACTTTGGCAATCATTTTACGCGCAACCACAGGTGTTCAAAATTTCAATACATTAATTTTGAAAACAACTTCAACTAAACTAAACTCGCATTGACGAAAAGTGCATTTGCAATAAACTGTGTACAACAATTTAGTTAGTAATGAGTGGTTGAGTTGGATGTAATTTTCAATGATGTTCACTCGGAGATAATCAATTTTCCGTTTGAATACCCCATGTTTTCAGAATTTCCACAATTTAAAATGTTTTTTTTTTTCAAATTAAATTAAAATTTAACTAAAATTGTGTCGTTCATGTAAAATTTCAACGACAATTTTGTTTTATGAGAAAAAAAAAGTTTTCGCATCCTAATAGGTACTCCAGTGCAGAAGTAATTTGAAGAATTTACCGTCGAAATTTACAAAAAAAAAAATATTCATAGGATTTTTCCGGCAATCACAGATTCCAAGAAAAAATAAAACTTTTAAGAGACAAATTATTTTTCAAATGGGTACTTTTTTTACCATAAGGTATCCTGATTTTGTTTTTTTTTCCCCCTCATTTTGTACTCGAAACTGATCAATTGGTTGTTATGAAATGTCATACATACGATAAAGAAATAACAGCCGACCTCCGTGGCTCAGTGGTTAAGAGCATTGGTTACTGACTCGGAGGTTGCGGGTTCGAATCCCAGCCGGAGTGGAAATTTCTGACCAAAATTTTCTGTTCCCGGAATGGCATGGATGTAAAGGTAAAGTACCCCGAAGTAATACGAAAGCGGTTCCGGGGCACCTTTAAAAAAATACAAAAAGTTCTTGAGATACGGGGGGTGCGGTCGGACTTTATGGACACCCTGTATATATTGTAAATCACAGTAAAAAAGCCGAACCATCCCTTGGTTGACAGGCAATGTGCCAAGTATACAAAAAAATAATTAACTGAACTGAAAAAGGCAAGAATAGGCACATTACTTTGTAAATGATCGAGAGTGATAATTATATTTTCTAAGTATAGATTTCAACTGTGATTACTTTCCATCAGACAAGCTGTAAATAGAACCTAAACTTCACGTCCCTGGGAAAGGTAAAGTATTGTTCGTAACTTTTTCCGAAGAAGATGGGCCTAAAGTTTTCTTGTTTTCGGAACAAAATTGAAAGTTTTGTTCCGTTCGTAATATTGAAAAGAATGCCATCATAAATATACATTAAACTTACATTTTCCGATGTTTGATCTCAATTTTTATAGAAAAAAGGAGGTAGCAAGGTTTAAAAAAACTTTGGCTGCGTTTCCATCATAAATCAAAAATGAACAAAAAATCCACTTAGGTTTGAAAAATGGAGGATGGTAAAAAAATAAGATGAGGAAGGATGAAGAGAAAAATGATAAAGGAAAAGAATATCATAAAAAGTGAAGAAAAATAAAAAGTAATAAACATCAAAGACGGGGATAGTGATAAATAACTAATGACCGTGATGATTAGCTGTGTTGGTTTTTTTTTTAAACAATATTATTTCTAGTGGTTTTGTATACTATAGGTATAGTGGTTCTGCATGGTAATAGTTTTGTATAGTGGTTCTGTGAACATCAGTAGACTTAACCAGTATTCTTTAATTCATCTAAAAAGGTCTTATGAATTATTTGAACAACAGCACTTTTCATTTAATACACCATAATTCAAAAATTCATCATTCATAAAAAATACTAAAAAGCAAAAAGTGAGTTTTTTAGTTATTGGAAATCCCACACCTCAGGTCAGGATGAGTTGGGCCTGGGTGTCTTTAAAACATTTTTTCCTGCCTTCAAAAAATAATAATAATAGAAAATACAATATTATCCTGTATTTTATATCTCACAATAATATTCTTCTTCCTGATCTCTAAGATAGGAAATGTTCCGTGACATCTATCAATCATTTCACATCCGGCCGGGGTGTGAATGTGAAGTGATTGTTACCATTCAAATTATTTTTACTATCATAAATTTTCTTCTTCATTTTTATCATCATCAGCCCTCAGTGTGAAATGATATCATGATTATTATCATTCTTCTTCTTTTTTTATTATTATTATTACTAGCCGCCATAGATGTGATAAGATTAATGAGCGGGAAGAAATCAGATCTCTTCTCTTTTACTAACGGCTCTCCACTACCATTATACACACAGTGTATCGAATTATGAATAGTAGATATTATTATCATCTCCGGATCTACGCTTTCTAAAATATTTCTTTCTTTTTCGTGTCTATTAATCAACGAATCATCTATCTATAATTCCGTACTCCTCTCTCAATCTCTCTTAATATGACTCTATTTTTTATCCACTTCATCCCTCTCTTTCTCTCATTTTTCTTTCGATCCCAATACATCCATCTCTCTTACTTTATTTATTTTCTTGTTTTCTCTTTCCTCATCTATTTTTTTCTCACTCACTCTGTCTTCCTCTCAATCTCGTATCTTCCTATCACTCTCTCTACTCCCACTTTCTCTCTTTTTCTCTTTTATTATTTCTCTCTTTCTCTCTATCTCTCTCTGTCTCTCTCTTTTTTTTTCTCTTTCTCTTTCTATCTCTCTCTCTCTATTTCTCCTTGAATCTACTCATCATACTAGGAAGGGACTCTCTTTCTTACCTTATAGTTTTATCTCTGATATCATCTTTTATTCTTATCTTTTTCAACATTTTGATCATTAACAAAACGTACACCAATATGTTTTGATCTGAATTTGCACAGATACAAAAAAATAGCACACAATTTTTTGGTGTCGGCTTTCATTTATTTTGTTCGTTCATTATTTTTACAAGCTCTGAATTTGAAACGTGTGTTTAAATAAAATATAGATTCAATGTATATATTTATTTTAAATATAAAACAGATGTTGTTGACCTTATCATAGTTTGATCAATATCCAATTACTTATAATCACATAACAGTCATAATATAAGAAAAGAGAGAAGAAAATGGGTATGTAAAAATATTCTAGGTACCTACGCATTTAATGCTGGTACAATTATTAGCACATCCACCAATTTGGAAAGTGTACTACACGATGCATAGTTTTAATAGTTTTCAGGCGTTTATAAAACCAAAATTTATGGAAAAAAACTTTGTTTTGGTCTTCATTATGGCTGAATAAATATAATGACATTAATGACAACATAATAATGTCACTAAAACAAATGCTGCAATAAAGATAGATAGATAGATACATGTTTTATTTGTAAAATTACCCTGACGGGTGTAAACAATGGTCAGAAAGTTTACAATGGTCTTTAAAAAATAAAAAATAAAAAAATACATAGATAAAAATTACAATATAAATGGACATCTTACATAGCAAAGAATGAGTAACTAGAACAAATAATAAATACAATGCTATACTAGTCAGGGATTAGTATAGCATTAATCGTGGGGTATATGTATAAAAAAAAGTGTCATTTTTAATGTATAATATAAACCTACCAAAAATAATTAGGTATGTATTATTGTAAGGTTTTTCTTACTACATAATATTTAATAATGATATTCATTTGTCACCGTTGCCGAGTGAGTTAGCGCTCTAGCCATTGCACGTATGGATTCGATCCCCAGCGGGCCAGGAATTTTTCTGCCTTCTACTTGGATGTTTGGGGCCTTCTACTTATACCGCCTGAGTAAAAAATAGTATTTACTTGAATGAGTAACGACCAGTGGCGGCATTATCATAGTAAAAAGAAAATTATGTAATAGAATTCGGAAAGTGGAGGAGGCTCTTAGTTATGCTGCGCTACCCACAATAATTGTGAACTGGTCTTGTGCTTCACCACAAGTAAAATTCTTATTATCAATTTGTTAAGCGAATTGTTTCTAGTGACACTAGAAAAATAGTTCAATCAGATCACTTTTACGGTTTCCAAAAATGGTACAAAATCAGCCGTGTGAGGTTTGAGTAATCGTGTTATCACAATAATGCAGAACATAAATAATGCATTTTGTGTTTCTGTATTATTTCTGAAGTTCCTGGCACAACTGCCACATCCACTCATTTGGTAAGTGCACTGCACAATGCATAGTTTCAATATGTTTCAGGCGTTTATAAAAACCAAAATGTCTCTAAATTCATAAGAGTGCTGGTTAGGGAACATGATTGGATTAAGAAACAGATGGGAGATGGATTTAGACTTGTTTCCTAATTCGCAAATTTTGGAGCTTCTTTCAAAATCGTCTTTAATTTTAAAAGTAAAAGTCTTCTTAGAGTGCCGATTCCCTTCTAGGTTACCTCAAAGCAATTAAGCTGTACGTACACAATCACATACACACTAATACAGTATGTTTCAGAAAAGGTGGCCACCCCCTCGTAACTTTTGAACGCGACGGAATTTTTCAATTCTGTAAAGTCCTAAGTATAGGAAGTGCCCTGTGGCCCATCCTGTGGTCATATTTATTTTTGGCCCCGGTTGGCCCTTCCGGCTTTTAGGCCATATTTTTTCATTTTTCTCGAGAATTTTAAATGGAATGCTATATTTTTTATTCCTGTTAATGAAAGTCCAAGTTAGGTTGAGTATAATGAGCTTTTAAAATTTTCAAAAACTTTATCAGGGGCGGAGCTAGTAGGGTGCAAGTTTCAAAACTGTTACACGCTGTATTTCAGCGTTAGTTAGATTTTTTAATACTTGTTTTACTTACTTAGGTTCAAAATATTGTTTTACACAATATGAAATCAAAATTTTTTTCTTGTTTACTTCTAATCAGGGTCAAAGTAAGGTTTTTGTAAAAGTACTTTTTTTCTCATGTCAATTTTTCCGTAAATTAATGGTGTTCTCGAAATTGGCATTTTTAGAGGTGAAAGTCTGCAGTGACATATGTTTTTTATGCTTGAAATCGAAAGAAAACTTAACGGAGAAGCGATTAAGATCATAAAAAAAGCCAGTTAACCTGCTAGTTTTTTCACGACAGTGTCCGGTAAAGTGGGTGAATTTCGTATTGGTTTTTTTTTTTTTTTTTTTTTTTTTTTTTTGAGGAAACACAATTGGCATAGAAAATAAATAATATCTAATAAGGGAATAATTCTTCAATAAACATAACTAAATGCGAAATTAAATGAAAATTATTTCTTCTAAATCAGTGCCGGATATTTTTTTTTTCTCTCCCTTTTTTTCACTTTTCAAAGTTCAAGTTGTATCAAAAATAATTATCGGATAATGCTGCTTCTAAAGTCGGCCTAGGGGTCCCCATTTTGTTTGGTTAAGACAATTTAGTTGGTAAATTGGTAAAATCTGTAGAAAACACATTGTCAATCATTCTGGAGTCAGTCCGATGGCGCTTTGAATGCAACGATTCTTGTAGGATCACCGAAGTTAGGCAACGTCCAGCGAGGAGAAGACTTCGTGATGCTGGCATTTCGGCCTAACCCAGGCTGGGTGAGATAAGTGTGTTTAGCAGGTTGGTGAGTTTCTTGCGAATGGAGGGTAACACCCCCGTTATGTTATGACCATGCAGTTGAAACGCGATATTAAACCCAAATTGAAAAAAAAAATCATACTGGTGTTGCTAGTAATGAATACCAGGTCTCTAAATAAAAATCTAATTATCTCGAAATTTAAGAGAAAAAAATACCAGGTCAAGTACCAAACTCTTGAAGTAGAAAATCAAACCAATTCAATTATTTTAAAGAGGAGAAGAGAGAGAGAGAGAGAAAAAAAAAAAAATATCCGGCACTGATTTAGAGGAAATAATCTTCATTTATATTCGCATTTAGTTATGTTTATTGAAGTATTATTCCCTTTTTAGGTATTATTTATTTTCTATGCCAAGTGCATTTCCTCAACAAATAAAATCCCATACGAAATTCACCCACTTTACCGGACACTGTCGTAAAAAAACTAGCAGGTTTACATGCTTTTTTTATGATCTTAATCGCTTCTCCGTTAAGTTTTCTTTCGATTTCAAACATAAAAAACATATGTCACTGCAGACTTTCACCTCTAAAAATGCCAATTTCGAGAACACCATTAATTTACGGAAAAATTGACATGAGAAAAAAAGTACTTTTACAAAAACCTTACTATGACCCTGATTAGAAGTAAACAAGAAAAAAATTTTGATTTCATATTGTGTAAAACAATATTTTGAACCTAAGTAAGTAAAACAAGTATTAAAAAATCTAACTAACGCTGAAATACAGCGTGTAACAGTTTTGAAACTTGCACCCTACTAGCTCCACCCCTGATAAAGTTTTTGAAAATTTTAAAAGCTCATTATACTCAGCCTAACTTGGACTTTCATTGACAGGAATAAAAAATATAGCATTCCATTTAAAATTCTCGAGAAAAATGAAAAAATATGGCCTAAAAGCCGGAAGGGCCGACCGGGGCCAAAAATAAATATGACCACAGGATGGGCCATAAAGCACTTCCTATACTTAGGACTTTACAGAATTGAAAAATTCCGTCGCGTTCAAAAGTTACGAGGGGGTGGCCACCTTTTCTGAAACATACTGTATAGTACACCACAAGAATCTGAGAAGAATTGTTTTGTGTACGTGTGACTTTGTAAAAAGATTCTTCATCATATCATAGGGTGGCGTCATCGTGAACGATGGTAGCCAGGCAGTGGAGGAATGACTCAGCACTTCTACCACTGACTTTACAAGAAGGCTAATAATTGACAAGGGCCCCCAGAACCAAGCCAATGCTGGTCTACTCCCTGTTTATATTCCTCTTACCGTAAATAAATATACCATTCCATATATCAACAACAACAAAAACCTGTCTACTGGCAGAGTTAAAGCGCCTTAGAGGGGAAAACATTTCTTCTAGCCTTTACTTTTAAATTATTCACCACGTCACAAATAGACAAACTATCGTTCTAAAACTTCAACAAGTCAGTAAGGAAGTCAACTCAACCGAAACATGCACCCTAGTCTTAGTTACCTGTGTATCATCGTGCTAAGCAGATAGCATATCCAGATCAGCTTGGACCGAACCATGATTCCAGAAGTATTGAAGAGAAGAATCAAAGTCTAGACAGGGAACAAATAAACTTCGAAATATTCGACGAAAACTATTACGAAAAACATCTTTTTTTTCAACTCAAAATCCGGAAATATTCCGAAAGCCTTTGCGATTGGAAAGCTGAACAAGCACTGAGAAGGAAATTTCGAAAGCTTGCTCAAGTTTGGAAAGCTCGCTGAATGTTTGTCTTGTTTCAATTCGATGCGCTTGTCCAGATCTGAATTTTATGCTCATGATTTCCTTGCTGTTTCAAGTATGTCCAATTTGTGACTCATTGCCTCGTTAGGTGAAACTACTCTGATGCTTACTCTCCGGGTGGTGTTCAAAGTGGGTACCTACTTCATAGGTATAAGGGTTGGGTGGAAGAGATTGACACAGGCAATAGACCCGCCCTTTAGGTAGGACATTAGTTTCATTCTTAGAAGTATTCCTTAGGGAAAGAGCGACAAAAATTGTAAAAAAAAACTAAAATAAATATACATTTTTGTTCTTATTTGTTTTTCTTGTTTCTTTGTTCAATCTATTTACTTTTTCTTTATAATTACATTGTATTTTGCTGTGTATATTTTTGTCTTACCTAATGAAGCATACTATAATAATAATAATAATAATAATAATAACAAAACCTCAAGGATGACTATTTAGCAATAAATGGTCATACGGGATTTGGCGTTCCCGAGGCACCCGAGCAAGTGGTCAGTGATCCCTGGATGGTTGCAAGTATCAGCAACGTCCCAGGAAGTAGTATGGTAATTCACAATACCATATGAACACTGACTGCGAGGTATGTCAACAGAAGCATAGAGACACCTTCTCTAAAAGTAGTGAGGCATGTCCTCATGAAAACTCTGTTGACATACCTAATGGTTCATAATGTGACCAAGTGGCTGTTCCGATCTATCCGTACCCCCGAAAGTGTTTTCCTATGGAAAAATCCATTGGACCACCAAGGGGTATAGCCACGGGAGAGAAAAAGATGGACTACACAAAGTCCATCATAAAATGACCTCCCCACATTATGAACAAACAACTTCAGGAGACTTGATCTTCGGATCCGCTCCTGAAGTTACAACACTAGGAGAATTGATCATATGATCCGCTCCTGATGTAATACCCTTTGAAAGGTAATAATTACTTTCCAAAGGAGAGAAAGTGGAATAATAATAATAAGCTTCTTCTTCTTTTACTCTGTCTTGTCCCGCTCAAGCAGGGTCGACGTTGTTCAACCTCATGGTTGAGGTTGATTGGTTTTGGCACATTTTTTTATGCAATTCCTAACGCCAACGATTCTATTTGATTTAACATCCTGGATTAGGACGGGGGTTTTACCCTCCATTCGCTGGGAATCGTACCAGCTACCCACATTAACCTCACCCAGCCTGGGTAGGGCCGGAAATGCCAGCCTCACGTGTTTGGATGGAACAGAATTTTCTTCGAAAAGTGTGCCCCAGCCGGGAGTTGAACTCGGGAACTCTGGACTACGGGCAGTAGTCACAACCATTACGCCACGGAGGCTGGAATAATAATAATAATATAGGGTGTTCAATGGTCAAGTGGTTAACGTAAAGATAGTCTGGTAATCCAGGTAGCGTAGGGATTCGTTGGTTCGAATCCCACCCAGTGCATGAATTTTTCCTCATTAGTTTGAGTTTGTGACCACATAATAATAAGACTCTGAAGGTTAGGTGGTAGAAAATGCTATGAGCATTAACCTCACCTGGTGGTTACCTTCCGCCAAAGAGTATTATTATTATAATAAAACTCTGAGTCACATAACTGGGGGATAGACCATTTTTAACTACTTTGACGTTAGCAAAGCCTACAATAACTTCGTACACCTTCGTATAATTATATTTAATATATTTTAGTATATATTTAACAAGTGCAGCAGAAATTTGTGTTTGTTAATATTATTATTATAGTATGCTTTATTAGGTAGGACAAAAATATATACGTACAGTAAAATACAATAAAAATATAAAGAAAAAATAAATAGATTGAACAAAGAAACAAGAACAAAAAAGAGAATGAAGGCCGGGGTTATTGCCTGTGGCAATCACTTCCACCCAACCCTAACGTGTTTATTGCGATACTTTATTATTTTAACCTAAATATATGAGGTATATTATTCTTTAAACATTAATATTTTGAATTTTATCACAAATAATAAAAATAATACTCTTTAGTGGAAGGTAAACACCATTTGAGGTTAATGTTCAAAGCATTTTCTACCACCGAACCCTCTGAGTCTTATTATTATGTGGTCACAAACTCAAATGAATGAAGAAAAATTCGTGCACTGTGTGGGATTCGAACCAACGGATCCCTACCCTACCTGATTTACCAGACTAGCGCGTTAACCACTTGACTACCAGTGCACTACTTGACAACAAATCTACGATATTAGGTACCTATTGAAAATGAGCCTCTCTAAAGGTCAAAAGGGCTGGTTACAAAAAAGAAAGATTAACTATGTTTAATGAAAATCAGCAGTGCTTTATTTAGTGAGATTTTAGTTTCACACAGCAAATTGTATTGATTTTAGAAAAATGAAGTGGTACTACTTTACTTTTCGTGTCCGTGTTATGAAGAATGTCAAATAACTCCTTCCCAGAAAGACGCTACTTGCACCGCAGGTTCGCTTGCAACTGCTAGATCATGTTGAGTGCATGTGACTGGTAAGTTGGGGCATTCTAGTAGATGGGACATCGTCTGGATGTTTCCACAATCACATCTATCATCCGCAGAGATCTTCCATCTGACCATGTTGTACGCACATCTTCCAACTCCTGTAAGTAACCTAGGCCTGGGTGAGACTTTATGGATGCCCTGTATAAACATTATGTCCTAACTAAAGTGCGGGGTTATTGCCCATGGCGGTCTCTTCCACCCAACTCTTAGAGTATAGAGTCCCATGGATCCTAATAATATAAAACAACACTTAATATTGTACCCAATACTTGTATAATATTATTCTCTCAACGCTGCCACTGGTCGCTATCCAATTATCCAAACAAATAACTACACATTTTTCCTCACGAGGAATTAGTGGACCCCGGACATTCGAAATACAGAGTAGAAAATTTTCTTCACAGCTGGGACTCGAACCCAGGACATCGTTTGTGCAACCCTCGCCCTCGCCCCATCGGCCATGGTGACTACTGAAGTAGTTCAATCTCTAAATGATTTTAGTGCTTCCCTCTAGCGGATCATTTAACCAAGCAACTCTTCACTCGACTGGTGCTGCGCTCTAGTAAGGACTTCTCTTCAAGATCAAATCAGCTGTGCTTTATTCTTCCTTTCTTCTGAAAATGTGCAGTGTTGCCGGCTATATTCCTTTTATTTCCCATGAGTGGGATATTTTACCAAATAATGTTGTGTGGGAGCAAAGCGTCAATGAACTGCAGTCATGACGTCATAGTGTTGACACTATAGTCGTATTTTTCTTTCTAACTAAAAGAAAATTGCTGGTTAGGTTTTTTCCAAATATTTCCATTTTATTCCAAGGTCATTCGTGAAAGAAAAATGCGTTTGGTTACTTTTAAAGATAAACAATGGACTTAACCTATAAAAGAACTGGAAGCAAGAATTTTCTACTTCCACTTTGGTTTACTTTGGAAGTGGAAATTTTTCCTCTTCCAAAAGAAAAATGACTTGCTTCCAGTTTGGTTCATTTTATTCCCGTTTGGTTAACTTTGGTTAGAAAGAAAAATACGGCATATGAAATCCGTAATGATAACGTACTGTATTGTAATTTTCATTTAAAAGTGACAACCTCACTCTGGTATTTTTTTTGTTCTTGAACCTCATCCACAACAACCTTACCGAGTATGAGTGGGGTCGGAAAGAGCTTCATAAGAGTTCGAATTTGAATGGTCGGCCATCCAAGTCCTAGCCCCGCTGGATTTTGCTTAATTTCAGCGACATGATTAAGCAAAATCATGTCTTATATTTAAATATCACTAGAATTTAGATACCTATTTCAAGATCAGTAGAATTTAAATATCTAAATTCTACTGATATTATATATTTAAATCAAGTTTCGTTTTCTTAATTTCAATATCTATGGATGCATCATATATTCTATGTCATTTGTAAATAAAACCTCATCCAACATGTTTAATAATAATGATTAGTACTGGTGTTATTTGTGGTATAGGTATTAAAAATAGGACCTTCTACACACGTTTCGAGACGCGTCGTCTATTTGGGTACAAAAACCAAATAGCTTAGGACTTAGGAGGTTACAACATGCCCAGAAATAATTTTTTTAGAAATCGGAACAAAAAATATTTTTTTCCTCACAAAAACGATCACAATTCTACTGATATTAAGATATTCTTGCTTCGTACCTTGCCCAGTTTTTAGTGTTATAATAATTAAATAAACTTGTGCTTTACTTGCAATAGCTATTATTATTGAGTTTACTAGAAAAATAATGAGGGACTTTTCAATGACTAAAAATCAGTAGAGCTACATCTGGCAACACTGAAAATGCACTTTTTGTTTTGACTTGCATTCATACTGCAGTTTATTGTTTTTTGTTGAAAATTTAGTTTGAATTTTGTTTTCTGTGCGTTTGAACGTGATCGTGAATGTTTTGAAATAATTATTTTCATATAATTGAAGTATTTTTAATAAAAATTATCCCATAACTTAAGTTTCATGTGTTATTGGTCTCATTTTACACCCATATACCTTAGTAAAATTAAATACCAATCATCCTTTTCCTTGGTGTTAAATTTAATCTAGCCTATGCCTAAGTTCAGCCCACCTAATTTGCGTATTGAAATGGCGTCTAAACTAATTTGAAATTCTTTTGAATCTTTAACTTTCTCTTATCAATTTATGTTATTTCAAAATAAATAATTAATTTCCTAAGTTTCACCTGAATAAAGCAACCAAACATACCTTGTACTTACTATTATGAAATAAGTAGTATGCCTTTGTTATATTAATATCAATAAAATCCTGAAATTTTTGCTGATAAGGTTTCTAAAGGAAAATAAAATTTTGATGTACCCATTACCCAATGATAAAGTGATACCACTGATAACAAAACTAGGTACTTGAAGATATTCCAGGTTTATTGTTTAAGTCACTCTTATCAATAAATTCCATACTGAAACAAATATCAGTAAATTAGTCCTGTTACTCCAGAAATTATCAAAATATTAATGAATTTTATCAATTTAACATAATTATTAATTACTTGCTATTTTTAATCATTGATGTAACCAGATTTGTGAAAGAATGAAGGGATCCTTTATGTTTCCACTATAATCAATATTTCCTGAGTGCTAATTTTTTTTGTTGTTTTGATTTGGGAAAAAGAAAAATTGAGCCAAAAAGCAGTATGGTTATCAGGTACGTTATTACCATAGATATCTTAAATATTATAATGGTATTTTACATACTTACGTTACTACACCATTTCATATGGGGAAAGTATACTGAAATCAAAAGAGTAATTACCTAGTGGAATTCTCCAAAAAAAGGATGACAAACAAAACATTTTTTAAATAGGGATCTGAAAAATAAAAAATCGAAGGGCAAAATTAATAAACAAATTTTATCTATATAATAATAGTGTTTTTATGATATCACAAATTTAGTGGGTAGCTCAGAATTATAGGACTTTTCCATATCTTTAATATCTCAATATCTTATTTTTGCCTATAATTCTGCCACTGGTTGCTGCTAACTTAAGAGCAGCTACTCATTTTTCCTCATGAGGTATGAGTGGACCCCAAATACAGAGCAGAAAAAATCCTGTCCCACTGGGTATTGAACAAAGGTCACTGTGCGTCCAATGCCTAGCACATTAACTCATTTGTCCACATTGACTTGACAAATTCTATAACTCAAGTCATTGCTGAGTGTTGGTTTTCCCTATCTTACACTGTACGCAATCTGTGACTCAGTGCCACAGAGGTATTACTAAAATGTCTATTAATTCCACCCTAAAGTTAATTGATAATTCAAGTAATTGCTTGGAATTGGTTTTCCCATCTAAGACAGTTTGTAATCCAGAACTTTGTGCCACAAAAGTATTACAAAAATGTCTATTAACCCACCCTAAGTCTACACAAAATGTTTCAGGGTGTTGGCACACAAAATATAATTTTTAGACTTGCAGTCTTAGGGCAAAATTAATAGACAAATTCTACATCACAAGTCATAGCTAAGCATTGATTTTCCCTATCTTACACAGTATGTAATCTGTGACTTAGCGCCACAGAGGTATTACAAAAACGTCTAATTATTCTGCCCTTTGTAAATTAGGAGTCATTTTGATACAGCTGTTTTGGAGCTCTGTTACTTGGACTTTGAAAAAACTGTTCTTTTTCTCTTTCTGTCTGGAGGTGCTGCAGCACCACAGCTCTTTAACACCAGCTGTGCCTGCTGGATTTCTTGAGAGGTATGTACGTACTACCACTAAGGTACCTAATTAACTTGTGTTTTCAGATCTGACGGAACTGCTAAAGAATCACAATGCTGTCTCGATGAGGATGACAGTTCTACGAAGAGTTCAGATGACCAGTTTGAACAACCACCAGTGAAATATGGAGAACTGGTCATCCTTGGGTAAGTGAATGTTTGAGATATTCACATTTCTCACTAGTTTATCATATTTGTCCGGCCTCAGTGGCGTAATGGTTATGACTACACCCCATAGTCCAGAGGTCTCGAGTTCGACACCCAGTTTGGGCAGACTTTTTGAAGAAAATTCTGTCCCCTCGAAAAATGTGAGGCTGGCATTTCCGGCCAGACCCAGGCTTTGTGAGGTTAATGTGAGTAGCTGGTACAATTCCCAGCGAATGGAGGGTAAAGCCCCCATCCTGACTATCTATCTCAAAGCAGAAAGATAAAACCAAATAGAATCAACTGGTTACAATAGATCTAATTAGGTCGCAGTACTAAGTGTAAGGGTTTCAATGAAAACCCTTCAATCAGGTCAAAAAATTATAATAAAAAAAAATATTTGTGATAATCACAGGAGTTGTGAAAGAATTACTTACTCAATCAGCCTGACAAAAAATTAAGATTGGGACTCAAACCTCCAATATCCAGGTCATGAGTCCACTACCTTAGTGATCTATTAGTCCCGCGGATCATTCCTTTTGTGGGCTAGGGCAGACTGGGAAATCCTGGCGAGAGCCGGGAAACCATCACTTTCGGCATTAGCCACGCAGCTACTGTAACAACTCCCCAACAGTAGTTAAGCTGGTTAATACAACAACAATAACACAATCAAATGTTCATCGTAATACAAAACATATGCAATTACGGGCACAATTAATTAACTGTATCTTCATACTACAAACATGTCATCGTTCTTCTCCCGACACATGGTACCTACCAGGCTCGAGGCATTTCCACGCTGGACTGCCAATGACAGTCGTTGGCGTAAGTAAGACAAAATGTATTAGATTCGAAAAATAATTGCCATAGTTGGAAACCATAGTTTAAGAGCAACCCTGCCCTTTTGACCAACTGAGCAGCTGGCAATGTCCTTGCTCTCAGGAAACAGCTGGTCCGGAGCCAAGGTCGTTGTCATCTCATCTCTTTGAAGTACAACTGACCAGGTTTCCGTTAGTTCTACGTCCTGGGCGGCCTGAGTGGTCATTCAGGTAATCAGGTATGAGCTGTTACCGTGAAATACAGAGCTAGTGTATATATTACTGTACATACAGGGTGTCCCACCAAACTTGGACACCTCAAATTACTCGGCCCCCTGAAAGAGTTTTTGAAAAATAAAAAATCCTAGGGTACATGGTCTAATTATGCGGTTTCAGTTATGAAATTTTTTTTATACAGGGTTGTTCAAAAGTCAGAAATTGAGGTGTCAACTTTCGATTTTTAAATGGATCGACCTGAATTTTATTTAATAATTTTACTTCTAAATGGTTTCTGAGTACTTTTTTAGACAAAAATTTTACATACAGGGTGGTTTTTTTTCGACCAATTTTTTTTCTAAATCTCGAATAACTCAAGTTTGTTTAATTTTTTCGACAGCAAGAATAGAAAGTGTTTGTGTGATGAAAACTTGCACTTTCAATTGGGATCAAAAAATTTTATACAGGGTGGTTCACAAGTGAAATAATGACTTGATTTTTTTTAAAACTGAGTTTTTTAAAAAATTTATGTGGGATTAATAATTCTAACCTAATTTTACACATTTTTTGTTAGTCATATCGAAAAACAAAACTAAAGTGTTGTACAGGGTGAGACATAATTTTTTTGTAACACCCTGTATATGGGCAGTCAAAGACACGCAAAATTAAATATAAAGACTAAATATGCAAGAAAAACTTTGATTTTCAATGATATTAAAAAGTTATGGTGTTTTAACTAATATTGTCACATGGACCACCCTGTAGATATTTTCTTAAAACATCATATGGGTAGTCGAAATTGTCTAAAATTCAACGAGGAGTCCAAATCTGAAAGAAAAAAATGAATTCAAAAAGCCATTTTCAATTTTGTGTCTACACCTACCTACTTTTTATTTCTAGTTTTAAAATCATTCAGAGTGTACACCAAATTGAAAATGGCTTCAAAATTCGTGTTTTTTACTTGTTTTTCCCCACGATTCGAAGTCTTCGTTGAATTTCATACAACCTCGAGTACCCACATGATAGTTTAAGAGAATATCTACAGGGTGGTCCATGCGACAATATTAGTTTAAAACACTATAACTTTTTGATATCATTAAAAATCAAAGTTTTTCTTGCACATTTAGTGTTTATATTTAATTTTACGTCTCTTTGACTGCCCATATACAGGGTGTAACAAAAAAAATATGTCTCACCCTGTACAACACTTTAGTTTTGCTTTTCGATATGACTAACAAAAAATGTGTAAAATTAGGTTAGAATTATTAATCTCAAATAAAAAATTAAAAAAACTCAGTTTTAAAAAAAAATCAAGTCATTATTTCACTTGTGAACCACCCTGTATAAAAATTTTTGATCCCAATTGAAAGTGCGTGTTTTCATCACACAAACACTTTCTATTCTTGATATCGAAAAAATTAAACAAACTTGAGTTATTCGAGATTTAGAAAAAAAATTGGTCGAAAAAAAACCACCCTGTATGTGAAATTTTTGTTTAAAAAAGTACTCAGAAACCATTTAGAAGTAAAATTATCAAATAAAATTCAGGTCGATCTATTTAAAAATCGAAAGTTGACACCTCAATTTCTGACTTTTGAACCACCCTGTATAAAAAAAATTTCATGACTGAAACCGCATAATTAAACCATGTACCCTAGGATTTTTTATTATTCAAAAACTCTTTCAGGGGCCGAGTAATTTGAGGTGTCCAAGTTTGGTGGGACACCCTGTATATGATTGTACCTCCATATAGTTAACCAGGCTAAACATCTCTTTTGCAAATTTAGATGTAAACACTAAAACATCATAAATAATAATGAAAATTATCAGGTCAATATGATGGGTAAAATCCGTAATGGATAGGGACTGTCAGATTAAAACAAACTCAGATTGAAATAAACAAGGATATCAACAAAAAAAATTGTACCTCAAGTAGTCACTTGGCCTAGCGGTAGCATGCTCCACTCCAGGTGCACTAGGTTCAAATCTCGGCGGGGTCGGAATTTTTTCGGCTCTGTACTTTGGATGTCAGGGCCTACCTACCCTAACCTCGTAAGAACAATTGGGATACCTAGTTATAGATTGTACCTCCAGTAGTCACTTGGCCTAGCGGTAGCATGCTCAGCTTGCACTCCAGGTGCCTTAGGTTCGAATCCCGGCGGGGTCGGAAATTTTTTCGGCTCTGTACTTTGGATGTCAGGGCCTACCTACCCTAACCTCGTGAGAACAATTGGGATAGTTATAGAGTGGACAATGACCAGTGGCGGCATTACGATATAGATATTGGAATATGACTTTTGGTTGGAGATATTTTGATGCATTAGTATTAGTTCTCGTAGTGTCAATGCTACCCATTAAAAATTGTGACATAATAACAGAAATAACTAGCTCTTTATACAGGGTGATTCAGAAAAACACCGACAAACTTTGAGGGCTAATAGATCAGATCAAGATCTATCATTTTACTCCCATGACCCCATACCTATTCGCCACGGTTACGGAGAAAAGGCGGCTTTTGTGTTTTTATGAAATTGGTCGAGTTAGTCCTAAAAAATGATTTTTGTATTTTTTTGTGTTCAATTTAGAAATACAATTTTTTTTTTCATTGTAAAGATAAGAAAATGTCCTATTTAAAAATGTACCTACACAGCTTTTAATTTCAACTTGAACCTGTAATATCATTCAAAACAGTTGGGAAAATGTTTTCGCGCGTCATTTTCGAAAACTTTCAAACGTGATTTGTGCCGAAAAAACATGGAAAGTTCGAATCTCCGTGACATTGGAAAAACATGCCTCTTTTGTGATCTTTCACATGCAATCATCAGATTTCAGATACGTCAGTTTTTTACGGAGATATTAGCACTTTTATGACGAAAATCGTGCATTAATTTCGGACCCTGATTTCGCGCGAGTATGTAAGAAAGATTTTTTTAGTTTTCCTTACCTGAATGATGTACTTTTCACAGGTAGTTCTCAAAATGCCTTCCACCGTGATTGACACACAAGTTGTACCTCTTGACTGTGGACCTTCGAATTTTGGGGAACATGGCTGGGTGTTCGCGGATATCATCAAACGCTAGAATTATCCTGGCAACTAGTTCTTCTACGTTATTAACAGGTGTTTCATAAACAAGAGACTTGACATGACCCCACACAAAGAAGTCCAAAGGTGTCATGTCAGGTGATCGCGGGGGCCATGCGATTGGACCCAGCCGCCCAATCCACCTGCCAGGAAAATTAGCATTCAAATACTCTCTAGCGACTCGCGAAAAGTGCGGCGGTGCACCATCATGCATGAATAACATGTTCTGCCTTATGTCATATGGAACGTCTTCTAGTAGTTCAGGCAGGACATCTTCAATGAATGTAGCGTAGGCTTCACCTGTTAATCTTGCGGGGAGAAGATAGGGACCGATGACATAATTGCTCACTAGGCCAGCCCAAACATTCACTGAAAACTGCCATTGACTTCTAACCTGTTCAACAGCGTGTGGATTTTCATCACTCCAAATGTGACTATTATGGACGTTGAAAAATCCATCTCTTGCAAAGCATGCTTCGTCCGTCCAGAGGATATTGCTTGCAAATGCAGGGGATCTTCTTTGTCGATCCAAATACCACTCAGCAAATTCTAGCCTGGGTGCATAGTCTTCTGGTTGTAGAGATTGCACTTTCTGTATGTGAAAAGGGTGCTGTCCGAGTTCTTTCATTACCCTCCATACTGACGATTGGGTCGTGTTCAGTTCTGATGATACGAGCCTTGTACTAGTTCGAGGTCGATTTGCAAATTCTTCCAAAACTCGATCTGTGAAGTCCACTGTCCTCACGGTTCTAGGAGCACCTGATGCCTCTTTCTTTGGTTTAAATTTTCCAGATTCTCTCAATCTTCGGTCAACCTGAGAAAAAGTCGAATGATGGGGGACATGTCTACCGGGAAACTGTGCTCTGTACAATCCAGCAGCTCTTCTACCATTGCATTCTGCCCTTCCGTACACAAGATGCATATCCGCGTACTCATTGTACGTGAATCGCTGCATTTTTAACCAAATTAACACAAAAAACCATTCAGAAAAACTTTTAACACCACCACGACACAGAACTACCACTAATAAACAAAGACACTTCAACACGAACTGAAAATTTTTCCAATGGTTTTCGATCATTTTACGTGTTAATAAAGTAAAATGTAGCTGGCCAAAATTTGTGTAAAAATATCAATCTTTTTTGCTACTCGCATCAAGTATTGTAATATTAGTATGAAAATTTAATCCAAAGAAGAAATCACGATTTTCGTCATAAAAGTGCTAATATCTCCGTAAAAAACTGACGTATCTGAAATCTGATGATTGCATGTGAAAGATCACAAAAGAGGCATGTTTTTCCAATGTCACGGAGATTCGAACTTTCCATGTTTTTTCGGCACAAATCACGTTTGAAAGTTTTCGAAAATGACGCGCGAAAACATTTTCCCAACTGTTTTGAATGATATTACAGGTTCAAGTTGAAATTAAAAGCTGTGTAGGTACATTTTTAAATAGGACATTTTCTTATCTTTACAATGAAAAAAAAATTGTATTTCTAAATTGAACACAAAAAAATACAAAAATCATTTTTTAGGACTAACTCGACCAATTTCATAAAAACACAAAAGCCGCCTTTTCTCCGTAACCGTGGCGAATAGGTATGGGGTCATGGGAGTAAAATGGTAGATCTTGATCTGATCTATTAGCCCTCAAAGTTTGTCGGTGTTTTTCTGAATCACCCTGTATAGGAGTGTACCTCCTGTGGATGTACTCGTATGATATATTGGTAGTCGAGTCCATTGGTAGTCAAGTGGTTAAGGCGATAATCCGAAAATCCAGGTACCGTTGGTTCGAATCCCACCGAATACATGCATTTTTCCTCATTTATTTGATGTCGCGGGTTCGAAACCCAGCCAGGTCATGACAAGTTATCCTTCCATTTGGGATTTTTACCACACAATAATACGTCTTGGGCTTACTGCAGGAATGATTGGACTTAATAGTCCTAATCGGGCAGTATAAATAAGGCAAAATTATTATTATTATATGTAGATCCTAGCTAGCACCTGGATAAATATGTACCAAGAGAAAAGGGGACCACCTTCTGGTTTCACTCCGATGTTCTGTGGTTCAAACCATCCCCCTGCCATAAAGCATTGTATTAATAACAGGGTAGGTACCTATCAACCTAGCTAATGCATAGATCCTGTATCCAATCAATGGACCCATAGCACCCCTATCTTTAAACCCACATGTTGTACTTCGACCCATTGCATTTCGGGACAGAACGCTACCTGCTTGGGATAAATGGAACATGTTTGAACACTAACATTGATAGTTAAAAAGAGATGTGAGGTTTTGTTTTATGTTACAGTCGCGAATCTGGATATTTAAAGAGAAGTCAAGGGATTGGATTTTTTTCTTCCTTAAAAAAAGATTTTTTTCCCTTTTAACCCAGAGTATCCCACTGTCCTTCTAGAAGGACACCTGAGAGGGATTAGAAAACCCTCCTGGCGGAACAGCTCATAATAGAGCGACAGTTTTTATGTATTTGGTGTAAAGAAGCAAATCTGAATCGAGATAGGTATCTAAAAAAATGAAAAAAAGACTTTTTGACTGCGCTTGGCCAGAACAATAACCCAAGCCTTACATATATTTTGTTTACCAAGGAGATAGAGAAGGTCTAAGTAAGAGGTAGATGTACTCAGCTCTACCTGTCATCTAGCAGAATCTAGCTGATCTCTGAGGCTATGACGAGATTGTTCCTTCAAACCTGTTTTCTTGTTTGTGAACATGGTGCTTTATGATGTTGTATACAAAGTGTATGACTGTACAGGGTGTATTTGAACTTGTTTCCTTCTTCTTCAACATGGTGCTTTATGTTGTTGTGTACAAAGTGTATAACTGTATACAGGGTGTATTTAAACCTGTTTCCATGTTCGTGAACATGGCGCTTTATGATGTTGTGTACAAAGTGTAGATGTTGTATACAAAGTGTATAACTGTGTACAGGGTGTATTTAAACCTGTGTGTCTTGTTCAACATTATCATTTTTATTTTGTTTGATAAATATTAATTATTATTATTAAACTCTTTATTAGAAGAACATGTTATGTATATACCTATACAAACAAATAATGGTAAAAATTAAAATACAGAATTGACAGTATAAATATAAACAGGAAAATAATAAACAGAATATATACGTACATATGTCCTAACTAAAGGGCGGGGTTATTGCATATGGCAATCTCTTCCACCCAATCCTTTACTAAGAGGCCAAAGAGCCTCGTTTACTTTTCCAAATTATTTTACAGAATTTTTCTCTGGTAGGTAATGCCCCCAGCCCCCCACTGGTCGTTGCTTGTATAAGTTACTACTCATTTTTACTACTCTTTTCGGCCACAGTAACTACATAAACAATTTTAATATAGGTACTGCGTTACTTAAAGGGAAAAGCTTTCAAAAACTATCATATTTATGTTAACCACTTTCGTGGTATCACATCTACTCAAACTCGCTTTACAAAATCTACGCTGAAACCGGGACTTGAACCACCAACCTCCAGTTTACAAGTCTGCCACCTTATCGATCTAGCCACTGAGGTCGGTGTAAGGCAAAAGCTAACTGTTCCACAGTGCCTGGTCGAGATGAGTTATTACCCTGGGCTGTGGGAGGCAGTGGGGCATTGCCCATGCGGAGGCATGGACTAGAGCTGGCGAGGATCTGGAGACTCAGTATGGTTTGGTCCTTCGGGCAGACCAGTTGTGTGAATCACGACCTCTGTGAATCCAAAGATTCCAGAGGTCGTGGGTTCTAAACCCAGCCGGGACATGACTAGTTATCGTCCCATTTGGGATTTTTACCACATAATAATACGTCTAGGGCTTACTGCTGGAATAATGGAACTTTAATAGTCTTAATCAGGCAGTATAAATAAGGCGATATTATTATTTTTATTATTATACAACCAGCTGTCAGTCAAATCCCAGGTCGAAATTCTCACCTGACCTCCTGAGCTTTCAATTAAACACCAGAGCACTCGTTACGAGGTAGGTACTGGCAGTCTAGATCGCGCTAATGATCTCGGCAAATAGTTGAGCCGGCGTAACTATTAATTACTCTAATGAGGGACCATACGTCAGTGAGTCAGTACGTACGTCTGTCTAGCCATGTGTGGAGCGAGTGCTAGGGTTTAGCATAAAGTCTGTTCGCTGGAGAACCCGTGAATGGTGAATGTAACATGATGTCTACGTGCGGGCTAACACATGACGTACAATTTGCCTATTTTGATATTATTATTTAAATTATTTTTTGTGGAAGGTAGGGAAATAACTTTTAACGACACCAAGGTTCAGCTAAATCTGGCCTGGGGTGTGGCTCAAAACCCATTTTATCTAATAGCTGACCGCACAAGACACAAAAAAAAACTGATGCAATACTTCCGATTTCTAATATGTATAAGAAATTTTTCGGAAGTAATTACTGTTATTATTTAGTTCGAGATTTTGTTTTATTTATTTTAAAAAAAAAATCATCATATTTGTGCTAACCAAAGTCATGATGCTCAGTTACTCAATCTCACTTACTAAATTATTGCTGTAAGTACTTCGGAATCGAACCACCAGTGAGAACATCCATTAGTACATAATACGTAGGATTTCAGATGTTTTTTCCACAATAATGATAATTCTTTGTTTTACCGCGAAAAGCGATTGAGTTGACAAGGAACACGAACCAGTGGAACATGTTTCACTGAAGTACATCTGGTCCTTGGAAGTGTCATGGGAGAACCAATGAACTCTGCAGGAACCAAACTAGTTTGAAATAACTTTAAATATTATTAATTGAAATAGGTAATGGAATGATCGTATAAATAAAACAAGTTCTTCTGATGCTGTGTAAAGGATACTACTACTGGCATTATGTAAATAAAAAATTCCTGCCCCGCTGGGAATCGAACCCAGGTCACCATGCGTACAATGCCTAGCGCGCTAACTCACTCTGCCACGGTGATTCCTGATGTGACTATGCAGTTGAAAGCAATCTTAAATTTTTGTTTAAAAAAACGCTTGCATACGAGTATGCAACCATTTCGACATTTCCATCTTTACTATTCAAGGTCCAAAACCCAACTGACCAAATTTCGTATTGTGCGCATGACACACACTTTCCCTCTTCTCTTAGGGTTGCAATATCGAAACGAAAATATCGATATTAGGTATATCGATAATATCGAAACCATAAAATAAGTAAAAACGCTTGCATACGAGTCTGCAACCATTTCGACATTTTCATCTTTACTATTCAAGGTCCAAAACCCAACTGACCAAATTTCGTATTGTGCGCATGACACACACTTTCCTTCTTCTCTTAGGGTTGCAATATCGAAACGAAAATATCGATATTAGGTATATCGATAATATCGAAACCATAATATCGATATCCGATATTAGAAGACTTCTCTCCCTTTACAATTCGATATTTCGTTACATAATATCGTTACATAATATCGTTACATAATATCGTTACATAATATCGTTACATAATTTCGTTACATAATTTTGGTTATGTGCCAGAGCAAAGACATGAAAATGTCAATATCGATATCCGATATTAGAAGACTTCTCTCCCTTTACAATTCGATATTTCGTTACATAATATCGTTACATAATATCGTTACATAATATCGTTACACAATTTCGTCACATAATTTTGGTTATGTGCCAGAGCAAAGACATGAAAATGTCAAAATATTTTAATGATAGATATCCTACTCTCCTAGTCTAATGAATTCAACAAGTTTGACATCCAATATGTAACAAACTATACAGGGTGTCCATAAAGTCCCACCCCACCCTCCGTATCTCAAGAGCGTCTGAAAATATAGAAAACGCAAAAACCCGTATTCCTTAATTTTTTGGGGGATTAAGTTTCAGCAAAAAAAAAAAAAAAAAAAATACTTATAATGCCCCAGTCAGGCTGGACCAACTTTAAAATCTTAAATGGAATGGTGTGTCTTGTGGCATATTGTTTTTAAAGACCTCATTAAGAGAAGTTTCGAATCCCCAACGGATCCCTACATTCCCTACGCAACCTGGATTCCCAGACTTTCGCGTTAACCACTTAACCACTTGACTTCCAGCTTCCAGTTTGTCCTCGTCAATGGCGCCACTCTGGGGTGGTGATTATAATGTTGAGGATATTTACTGAAAGTAAACAAACAGATAAGAAAGAGGAATGGACTAAAGGAAAAGAAATGGATTTGCATTTTAACTCAGCTAGAGGTACCCACATGGTGCTCAGAGCGATACGTTATCAATTCGCCCGGATGTGAGATGTGCCCGCGAAGGCTTGACAATCTTATCAGAGGTTCTTGGAACAGTTTGCCTGCGGTGAATTGCGGTCATATACACTCAAGTCTGGTGGAGTTGTTTTGTAAGCTAGAATTTCTAATTTTCTACAGTTAGTCGAGTTAAAGAAATAATAATAATAATATCGCCTTATTTATACTGCCCGATTAGGACTCAGACATATTATTATGTGGTAAAAATCCCAATTGGGAGGATAACATGTCATGTCCCAGCTGGGTTTCGAACCCACGACCTCTGGAGTCTTTGGATTCACAGAGTGCCGCCTTTACCACTGAGCTACCAGAAAAGAAAGCTTGGTGGTAAGATAAACAGTGGTCACACACTACCATGCGGAAGATCTCTGGTTCGATTGCTAGAGCTGACAAGAATTGAATTCATAACTTAAAATAACCAGTTGTTTGTAGGGGGCAATTGTGAAGGAAAAAGGCTGTGACACCTGTGGCTGTGAAAAAACCTCTCCGATGTACTAAACCGCAAAGAGTTTCTCCCGTTCTTTTTAAAGAAATATATATGATTGTTTTTTTTAGGCATGAAATAGCAGCAACTAAAGACGCTTGTGGCCCGTGTTGTAGCCTGCCCGTCCCGTAGTATGCCTCCCCTCTGATGGGCAACCATTTAGGTTCTGGGTCAACACGAGCGCTCCGGAAGGTGGGTGGGTGTGTGTGATGTGTTTTCATAACAGGACGTACTTAGAGCTCCAGGTGACTTCTGGTAACCATTGAGACATTACTTTAGTCTCGACCGCGGACAGCATCTGCTGGTCTTCTGATATAGAACCAGCACACCTGGTCAGCCATCAGGAACAAAGAGACAACTATATACATATAAACTGTGTAATGTGGTATAGTCATATATTTTGTAGGAATCTAGTAGATCATACACATAGAATAAGTGACATATATGTACCTATGTAATTTAGTTGGTTATCCAGCAGGATAGTCGTATAATATTCTATTATATACATATGTACTCTAGCATGTACCATACATAATACATGACCTATTATGTATTATGTTATGTTTGTAGTTTAGTCAGTCATGCACCGTTCAGTGTTTTGTGGCTACAGGGCAATACTCTCTTTACTGTCACGTGTGATGAATTCTTAGAGCTTTAGAGAGTTTAGAGCACATGGTTTATAATCCGCAGGTCGTGTGTTGAAACCAAGCTGAGGGTTGGAATTTTTTTTTTGTATTTATAAATTTTATCAGTTGAAGAATGCAACACTTTGGCGCAAGATAGGGACCTCTTTAGATCTACAGTCAACACAGCAATGTTAAATTTGGCAACCATCGTTCACGATGATGCTACTCAATGATGATGATGATGATAAATTACCGGGTTAAACCCATACGTGTAAATCTTCATAACTGTAGGTACCTATGTCTTATGTAATATATGTACCTATGTAATATATGTATCTACTCAGAGATAGGCAACTGATCTGATAATAAACTATTCGACAGTCTTTGTTCCAACCTCATGAAAGCTCGTCTTCTCATTACGTAACATGGTGTCAGGTGTTACCTGTGCTTGGTGTAGGTCGGCTACGAATCACTCAGAGAATTAATAATAAGTGAAAAAATTTCGAATGAACGATCGTCGAGTACTTTTTAAAGTAGGTAACTTCACTTGTCGGAAAATTTTCCAGTCGTCATGTTTAACCTTTAATAAATTATAAAGTCTTATCGGTCTAAAATTTTTTTTTAAAGTCAAGTGCATAAAAAATTGTCGTCATGTCATCTTTACCACCATTTTCGAATTCGTTGTTACCTATGAAGATTTCTGGTTTGAATGGTACGCAACAGTACGAGGCATGGAAATTATTTCGGTTTCAATTTGAAAACTATTTGGTGGCAGCCAAAGTCGACGACAAGGATGAAGAAAGGAGAGTCGCCTTATTATTGCATTTATTGGGCGCGGAGGTGGTACCCATTTTTCAGTCTTTCAATAAGGATGTGAAAGCATGCAAGTTGCCTGATTTGCTCAAGTTATTCAATGATTACTTTGCCCCGAAGAAAAACACAGCTTTGGAAAGACACAAGTTCTTGTCAAGAAAACAACTTCCTGGTGAGCCACTCGAGTCATTCCTTACTGACTTGAAAAATTTGGCAGCTCCTTGTGAATTTAAAGACTTAAAAGATTCTCTTGTCAGAGATATTTTTATACTTGGTCTTGTTGAAGAAAATGCTCATATCAAGGAGAGATTACTACAAGAAGGAGACAAGGATTTGAACTTTGTAATGGATTTGGCGAGGACAATCCAGATGTCAATGGCAAAGGGAGAAGATGTCAGCAAAGCGGAGGTCATGAAAGTCTCAAGATTCAATCGTGGGTACAAGTCGCAGCCGCAGAGGTCGTCACAAGGTCACTGGTCGGGTTCGTCAAAATCAAAGTCTAGTCAGTCGAGCCAAGGAACGTGTGGAAGATGTGGTCAAGTACATAGAAATGCGTGTCCAGCAGTCAATGCCATATGTCACAAGTGTTCAAGGAAGGGACACTATGCAGCTGTATGTAGGAATAGGAAGAACGTGAAGCGTGTCAACTATGAAGAGTCTACTAGTATAGGGTGTGTTAGTGAGCCAGATAATTCAAGTAATGAATTTTTCATTGGTTGTGTGCAAATCAATTCTGTCAATGAAGAAGATTCGCATTCTAGTTCAGTGAGTTCTTGGATTGTTGGAGCTATTATCAATAATAAGCTCATTGACGTGTGTTTGGATACTGGAGCCGAAGCTGATTTGATGAGTTACTCAGAGTTCAAAAAACTCAAATTACCGGATTCAATAATCAAGCCTACAACTAGTAAATTAACATCCTATGGAGGTACAGTTATAACCACCAAAGGTCAGTGTATCTTATTGTGTAAAATAAATGATATGTCCTTAAATGTCAGATTTTTTATTGCAGAAGGTTCTCAAAAAACTATTCTGGGTCTTAAGTCTTGTAATAAGTTCAATTTAATAAAGAAAATCGGAACCGTAAATTCTCATCAGTCAAGTGATTATTCAAATTTGGTAAAAAGTTATAATGATGTCTTTGAAGGTCTTGGGTGTCTACCTGGGGATTGTTCTATTACACTCAAAGAAAACGCAGTACCACACATTGACCCGCCCCGTAGAGTTCCTTTTAAATTGTTGTCAAAGTATAAAGAGGAATTAGAAAGGATGCAAAAAATGAATGTAATTAAAAAAGTCTCAGAACCTCAGTTATGGTTAAATTCTGTAGTTTTAGTGTCTAAACCAGACAATAGTCTAAGAATTTGTCTAGATCCAAGGCCTCTTAATAAACAAATAATTAGATCTCAATATCAGTTACCTAATATAGAGGATATTCGTGCTAAGCTCACAGGAGCCACAATTTTTTCAAAGCTTGACGCAAGTATAGCTTTTTGGTCAATAAAATTAGATAATAAATCCTCTGATTTATGTACGTTTGGTACTCCTTTTGGCAGATTTAAATTTTTAAGACTTCCTTACGGTATTTGTATAGCCTCAGAAAAATTTCACCAAAAAATGGTAGAGTCTTTCTCAGATATACCGGGTGTAGTTATATACGTTGATGATCTATTAATTTATGCTAAAAATAAATTAGAACATGATAAAATTTTAGTTAAGGTTCTAAAACGAGTCAGAGAGATTAATTTAAAATTAAATAAGAAAAAATGTCTTTTTGGTCAAAATAAAATATCATTTTTGGGCCAAATATTTCAGTCAAGTGGGATGATTCCAGATAATACTAAAATTGATGCTATCACAAAAATGCCAGTGCCAAAGTGTGTCAAGGATTTACAGAGATTCTTAGGCATGGTCAATTATCTAGCTAGTTTTGTACCTAATCTCTCAGAAAAGTGTCTAAATTTAAGAAAACTACTTAAAAAAGAATCGTTGTGGTGTTGGGAGAGTCAGCACGAAAAAGAATTCGCAGAGCTAAAGCAAATTATTTGCAAAGCCCCTGTATTGTCGTTTTTTGATGTCAACAAACCTATTGTGCTAAATGTGGATGCTTCTCAAGCCTCAGTGGGCGCATGTCTACTTCAGTCTAGTAAGCCAGTGGCTTATGCCTCTAAGTCGTTCACAGATTGCCAAAAGAACTATGCTCAAATCGAGAAAGAACTTTTTGCAATCTGGTTCGGATGCTCTAAATTTCACCAATACATTTTTGGTCAGTCTATTGTTGTCGAAACGGATCATAAACCATTAATCACATTATTTAAAAAATCGTTATCAGACATTCCCAACCGCCTACAACGTATGATGTTAAAATTACAAATGTACGACTTACATGTTATTTATAAGTCAGGGAAATACATGTATGTTTCGGACACCCTGTCTAGGGCAGCTTTAAAAGAAAAGTGTTACGAATTTGAAGAAAGTCTGGATCAGGAGTTAGCTGTTCACACTAACATGTTTTACAGGACTCTTAATGCTACTGATAAAAAATTACAGGAAATTGCTACAGCAACAAAAAATGATCCAGTCTTGCTTCAGGTGATTCAGTACATTAAAAAAGGGTGGCCTACTCATAAAAATTCTGTGGTTCAGTCTGTCAGGTCATTTTTTATGTACAGAAATGAATTACATTTTTTAAATGACATTGTTTTTAAAAATAACGCTGTTGTTATACCTCAAGCTATGCAGTCTAAATTGTTAAAAGATGCTCACGTTGGCCATATGGGTTTTACTAAAACCAAGAATTTTGTAAAACATATAATATTTGGCCTACTCTTTATGATGACATAAAATTAATGATACAGAACTGCGCAGCTTGTCAAAAGTTTCAACCTAGTAACAGTAAAGAGCCACTTATTCCACACGAAGTACCTACTTATCCGTGGGAAAAAGTTGGCGTAGATCTGTTTGAATTTGAAGGTCAAAAATATTTAATAATTGTTGACTATTACTCGAAATTTTTTGAAACTGTATTGTTAAGTAGTTCAAACGGTCAGATAATTATTAAGCATTTTAAAAGTATTTTTGCTCGTCAGGGCATTCCAGCCCAGCTCATTAGTGATGGAGGTCCGCCTTTTAGTTCAAAAGAACTAAAAGAATTTTACAGTGCTTGGAATATTGAACACAAGTGTTCATCTCCTTATTATCCTAAATCAAATGGTTTAGTAGAGCGAACAGTAAAATTAGTTAAGACTACATTGTATAAATGTAAAGAGGACCGGACAGATCCTTATTTGGCTATGTTACAATTACGAAACTCTTGTCAAGATGGGCAACAATCTTCTTCAAAGTTGCTAAATTCAAGAAATTTGAGGACAAATTTACCTACTTCAAAAAGTCACTTAAAAGTCAGTCCGGTTCCCTATAGACAATATGTAAATACGAATAAAAAACGTATTAGTAACATGAAATCTCAATATGATAAGCATGCTAAATCCTTGGCCCTCGGTCTAGGGTACACAGGGGGTGTAATGCGGAACTGTGTGCACCTAGATAACTCTTAATAGACGGGTCCACGTGCACGTGCTTGTGCATGTCCCCGGGGGCTGGTAACATTGCATTGCGCATCTTGGAATGTAAGCAAATGACATGGCTAAGTTCTATTAAGGACCGGGTGAGCGGTATATCTTACCAAACACTTTTATAATTTCTTATGACAACGCATATGAAAATTATAAAAGAAAAAAATGATCATTAATGATATTAACAACTCAGAAACGTTTGTAGGCTGTGTTGAACCAATATCAGAGAATGACATAAAAAAACAACAACTCAGAAACTTTTGTAGACTGGGTTGAACAAACATCAAAGAATAAGCAACAACTCAGAAAATTTGTAGACTGGTTGGAATTAAAATCAAATAATGATAATAAAATAAAATAACTCAGACACCTTTGTTGACTGGGTTAAACAAACACCAGAGAAATAGTTGGTTTACTACCAGGTCACTATTTCCTAAGAAACAACATTGGAGTACACAATGACACCATTGAGTACGATAAATGTGGTGAGGGAACACCCTCTCCCATCCTAATCAAGTCACTCACAAAAATCCAAACTCTTGTATACTCAGGACAAAAGCTGGAAACAAACACTGTGAACTTATATAACACCTGCTAAACTTTTTAGTGCAGCAGACGTTTTTGAAAGTGATGAGTGAGCTTAATGGGGTGCAATAGTTCTAAATAATGGACGCAGCACATAGGAATTTCTTTTAGAAAAGACCCCCAGATATAATGTAATGTAATGTAATGTAATGCTAAATCCTTACCTGAATTCAAAATAAATGACTATGTTTATTTTCAGAAAAAACCTCAGGATACATGGCAATCAGCAGTCATTACTAAACTACCCAATGAATTAGGCTCCTTCAGAGCATATCAAATTAAAACTCCTGATGGTAAACTGTTCATTAGGAACAGAATTTTCTTGAGAAAAAGATATGACAATCCAAACTTAAGAGCAGAACCAAGTCTTGCTAAAGATAAAGAAAAGGATTTAGTATGTGAAAGAAAAAATTATAAATTGTTCATACGTAATGAATTTCCTGCAACTTTTTCAAATTATTTAAATTCATCTCTTGAGTGTGATCCTACTTTGTCTACTATAGTTGTGAGTGATGATTCATCAACCTATGACAGTCCCGAGGAATACCTAGATGGTTCATACTTACAGTACTTGTCTAGTGAGTCTGAACCAGAATTAGATAATACAACAGAAGATCCAACATGGGATCCTAGAACTATGGGATAAATATTTGTGATTAAATTAATTGCTTGCAGTTGAACTGGCCTTGTTTGTAATTAGCCTGTTCATGCAATGTTTTTATTTTTTAATTTGGTTTAAAAAAAAAAAAAAAAAAAAAAAAAAAAAAAAAGGATCATGTAGGTACCTATGTCTTATGTAATATATGTACCTATGTAATATATGTATCTACTCAGAGATAGGCAACTGATCTGATAATAAACTATTCGACAGTCTTTGTTCCAACCTCATGAAAGCTCGTCTTCTCATTACGTAACAATAACTATCTGTAATAGCCCATCCCAAAAACACTTTCCACTCCCAGAATCCCCGAATCTCCGTTTCAACCGTCACTCTACACCAGTCTGATTGGTTGTAGCGTTCAAATTAACCAATCAGAGTGCGTCGTGTGACGTTTGAAAGGGAGATTTGGAGATTGTGAGAGTAGAGAGTGTTTCTGAAACGGGATACTCTGATACTGATGGCATTGTCCATTTTCCATCATTCTCGTAATAGCTTCTTTCTTTTCAGAAGAGGAAAAATTGCATCAAACACCAGCGTAGGTTAATGTCTGTGAGCTGACGAGAAGGTTTGAAGGTTTGTGTACCGTCTAAAAACCTCTTCTTGGTTGTGTTTCTATTATATGTTGTCGTGGGACCGCCATGTGGCATTACTTCAGGGATTTTCGTAATAGCTGTAACTGCCTTCTTAGGGTCACATTTTGCAACAGGATAGAAGACGTCTTGGAAACCAAAATTATAATAACACTCTTTAGTCGAAGTTAACCACCAAGCTAGGTTGATGCTCACAGCATTTTCTGCAACGGATATAACCAGATTTCCTGAATAAACAGACTAGCGCGATAACCACTTGACTACTAGTCCACTACGAAAATAATATACGCAAGGATAGTAGGTACCTATCCAAGGAAATTCCTACGCAAAATATCAAAGATAACTGGAAAAAGTTTCTTGCTAAACGAAGGCTACATTTTCTACACATAGATACACAATTATGTAAAAATAATGTAAAAATACACAATCACACATGCCCTGCATAGCACCTCAAAGCGCTGGACCTTATGTAGCACGTGCGAAATTTCTACTATTGTTAATACGGCCCTGTCCAAGTCTTGTTGATAGCATTAGAAGGCAGGTACTAGAAGTTTTATGGCCTGAAGCTATTTGAAACTAAAAAGTCTACAGAAAGTTGCATGTTTGTGTGGGGAGAGAGAGAGAGAGAGAGAGAGAGAGAGAGAAAGAAACCTTGAACCTTTGCATCGGGAGACCTACTTGACTGCATTTTCAAAGGTCAGTCAAAGTTATAGAAAACATGATGAAAAAATTACCTACCTCTTCAATGTAATGATAATAATATCGCCTTATTTAAACTGCTCGATTAGGACTTTTGAGTCCCACTCCACCGGCAGTAAGCCCAAGACGTATTATAATGCAGTATAAATCCCAAAGGATAGGATAACTTGTCATATACCTACCGACTGGGTTTCGAACCCGCGACCTTTGGAATCCCTGAATTCATAGAGCTATACTAGGGACCCACAACTTACTAATAATAAATTACCATTAACTTAAACACCGAGTGTCAATATTTTATTAATAATTACCTTTTTTTACTACCTACCTCAGGGCCAAATTACAGATAAGCTAGACCCTCCCTCAACTCGGAGTTTCAACCAATCACAGCGCACTAATGCCCGACTTGAAGCCCCGTCAGGCTTATCTTAAATTTAATCCTGATGATGTTTCAAAATTCGGCCGTGAGATATTTTTGTTGTTGAGATGAGTGCCTTTTATTATTTCGTAGCCGCATGAAACAGGAGCTCCTGTAGACGCTTGTGGTCTGTGTTGTAGCCTAGTATGCCTTCCCTCTGATGGGCGAAAAGTGACACAATACTTCCCTTTTAGGCGCTGGGTCAACCCGAGCGCACCGGAAGGTATCCCTTTGTTGGCGCGGGGTTTCGGAAGGTCACTTAACTACTGAGCTATTCGTGGGCTTTTTTACTAACATAAAGTAGGTATTATAAGTTGAACAAGTTTATTATAGGGGTACGTCGTTTCTCATGTAGCTAGTTAATTCGTTAGGTACAAGAATTCGTACGATTCTTGTATTTTTTATTAAATGCATATTATTATGTACCTTCTAACCTTTGACCATATTACCTGAATTACGTTAACTAACTGGAAATGTGTTATATGTATTATGCACCTACCATGCAAAGGCCGCCGCATGTTTTAACTCAATAACTCACATCCCACTGGAATATGTGGTTTATTTTATGTAAAAAATTTCTATTCAAATCACGTGAAGGTGTTTTCTAGAGCCTTGTAGAATTACCTGGCTCAGGTATTTCCATGGAAATGCTAGCTAGACTTTGTTAACAAAAAATATACTAACGATAATAATAAGAGCGTTTCCATTCTGCCTGTTTGACCGACCTTAATTGCTCTTGATCGATATGGCGACGGACTTGTAATTGAAGCTCGGTGGTTTGAAGTCCCGGTTTCAACAGGCAGTAGTCACAACCGTTACGCCACGAAGGCTGGGAAGAAGAAGATGAAGAAGAATATAAAAGATAGGTGTTCTGCAACTATAATTTTCCAAGAAATCCAGGTAACAAAGGAGGACACGTAAATTGGTCAGGGACATGTTCAATTGTTCATATAGCAAGTGTCTACCTTCCAAATTCCGTGTAGTTCAAAGTCTGGTGTTTGCGGACTGCCGAATTCCACGAGTTCAAAGTCCTGAGGTTTCGAAAGGGAGTGAGTGAGTGATTGAATTCCTTGGATTCCGAAGTCTGTGTTTGAAAGGGTGAATTCAAAGGCTTTGCACTTGGGATCAGAATTCCTGTAATTTGGGGGCTGTGGGATTTCAGATGTTGGGTTTAAAAATATTGTACTTTATACAGGTCAGTACTCTTTTGTGTAATATGAGTGTACAAAATTGCTCTTTTGTTAATTGAGCTAATAGACAGCTCACAGTCGAGTCCTATTAGCCGAAACAGCCGTCCTTGGAACCAGACTTGGAAAATATACAGTTGAATAGATAGAGTATACAACTCGTACATTATATCATTAAATTCTTTACTGACGGGATATAAACTTATGTACAAACAAATAATAATACTCTTTAGTGGAAGGGAACCACCAGCGAGGTTAATGTTCAAAGCATTTGCTAAGAGACATATTATTATGTAGTCACAAACACAAATTAAAGAGGAAAAATTCATGCTCTGGGTGGGATTCGAACCAACGGATCCCTACGCTACCTGGATTACCTGACTATTTATTGTGCGTTAACACCCGATACCAGTGCAAGGGCTTGTTAAGGCTAGTAGTTTGAATTTGTAATTTAATTGCATT